>JBBYHH010478673.1:0-11251 GCA_038382905.1 Daphne laureola
TGTTTTATGATCCATTTTACATTAACCTTTCTTTATTTTCAGTCTCACATACAGAATGATTGTTTCAGTGAGAACAGTAAGTATACAAGAATAATCACCTCATCATAAGTTTTTCCTTGTTGAATTGCTCTGTCATGTCTTTCTTGGTTCAACTTGTTAAACAGTCTGTGCTCTATGTGATCACTAAGTATTGTTTTTGGCAAGTCTTTGGCACCAAGAAGAAGGCTCAGGTTTGATGGCTGGAGCTGATCTCCCCGTTCAATCTCTGCAATGTAGCAATTAAGGCACGTCCCTTCATCTGGCTGGGTTGGCAAAGGAAATCTTATAAACGCCCAAGACCCACACTTGTCACACTGAGGTCTCGAACTCATAATCGAAGTCTAGGAAAACTCTGAAACAATCGCAGGAGGAAACAGTTATAATCCTATACATGAATGAAATTTATGCTCGATGATTAGAAAAACAAGGGGAATGAATGAAATTACAGAAATTGAGAATTGAAAAACTCACCAATTGGCTTGGAATCCACTGTTTAAACGAAACCTGTGTTACAGATCGGAGGAGGAAACCGGCGACTGATCTTCGAGTTATTAGTCAGTTGCGTGCTGACAGAATAAGGCCCATAAGAGAAGTCTGAGGCCCAACTGCCTGGACAACTTATTCGGGTCACGTTGCTCCTATCAAGTGCGGACGCAGAATTAAATCTTTACCCGGACAAATTTAAAATCATACAAAAAATTTATAATCATTAGGATGATATTCAGATATTTTTTTTAATTTTTCAGGATCTGCCGGAAGTTTTTCTAAATTAATCTCTTTATGACTCATTCCTTATGAGAAATTTGTCCATCTCTCCTATATAAATTGAAAATATTTGTTAATTAAACAACAAGTTCAAAGACAATCTTCAATGAAT
Source organism: Daphne laureola (assembly GCA_038382905.1). Lineage (NCBI taxonomy): Eukaryota > Viridiplantae > Streptophyta > Magnoliopsida > Malvales > Thymelaeaceae > Daphne > Daphne laureola. The sequence continues at coordinate 917 of JBBYHH010478673.1, forward strand.
CATCATTAATTTTTAGGTTAGTTTAATTTCAAGTTAGTTCAAATATAACTCACATACTCACTCACATTACATACACAGTCTCACTCACACTATCAATTTCAAGTTAGTTTAATTCAATCCAAGACTCCAGACTTATTAAACAATGAGTGAAAAATAGTGGAGGGATAATGATAATCAAAAGAAGATAAAAAAGAATCATACTTCTCTACAATTAACAAGCAAGCTGAACCAAAGATGACATTTTTATTTTTCAACAAAGTCTGTAGCATTGCAGTTTGGCGGACCAGAGAGAGGCAGAGAATAAATGGTAGAGTGAGTTTGCAACTTGCAAGTTGCAACAACACTCAATCAAAACGGCTTACTTCTTCCGTTAGTGGGTGTAGCGGAGGGCCGAAGGTTGGTGCTCGTCGGCGCCTCGGCGGTGGGTGGAACCGTGGAGGTCGGAGTGTCAGAGTCGGGACCGAAGATGCAATTTTCATATTTCTATCATTTATACATGAATTTAACAAATAAATGTAAATTTGGTAAGACATCCATACATATATCTTTGTTCTTTGCCCAATTCTTCAAGAAATGGCAATTGCAAACCCTAGAGCTTAAGGTCCTCTCCAACTTTCCCAAATCAACGATAGCTTACTTTGTGTTCTGTTTTAATTTTCTACAGCGTCTGATTTTAGTTTATATAGGTGGTGGGGTCAAGTGATTAAATTATAGGTTTTATAAGTCAGGGGGATTAAACTATTCCTAGGTATAGTTTAGGAGTATATATAAAATAACATTTTAGTAGGAATTTGGTGGGGGCAAATTACGTAGAGAGGCTTAACATTTAGGGAAAACATACATATATACCATATACTCCCTAAAAGTTCAGTGAGGGCACTTGCCCCCACCTTGAGTTCGCCCCTGCCATTTATATATTCCAATGTATATTACTTTTTCTGTCCTAACATTTTGGTAACATTTTAATTTGACATAAGAATTATATGAACAAATAGTATAGAAAAAAATCAAATAGTTGCAAAATGAAAGCGGAAAAAATTATTTGAAAAATAAAGAGATCAATATTAACTATATTTCAATATTTTAAAATGTCACTTAATATTGTAAAAGTTTTTAAGAAAAGTATAGAAATAGGAATTGGGGAATAATATCACAAAATTTAGATGATACATTACAACTTTTAAAAAAGTTTATCAATAATTTATAGATCACATGGTGGAATTGGGGACTTTCTAAGTATTATTAACCCATATACAGAATAGTTTCGAAATGACCGCATAGCGCAGTGGATTAGCGCGTTTGACTTCGGATCAAAAGGTCGTGGGTTCGACTCCCACTGTGGTCGTGTCTTTTTTCTTTTCTTTTTTTCCCTTTCTCTGCTCAAAACTGTTCTCAATTTTTTTTTTTTTTTGTTTTTTTTTTTTTTTTCAGCTCTGATTTTTCAATTGGGACCTGTAAATTAATCATGTCCTTTGCCCTAACTGGATAATTCTGCAATTACCCAAAACCAGATAGCAAAATGTTAGGGATTTCATCCCTAACCATGCCGGCAGCCCCCTTGATCTGTCCTCTTCCCCGCCGTTCACCTCCCTATTCTCCGCAATCACGAACGAGGATCGGCCGGAAACGCTCCAGGCCGAGGATTCTCCGGTCGTCGGCGCAGAATGGCGACGAAAACGACGGCTCAATCGGAGAATCGAAGGAGAAGAGACCGGAGAACGAGCGGCGGGGGTTCAGCTTCCGGTGGCGCGAGTTGCTGGATCCGGACCCGGAGAACATCGCGGCGGTGGGATTGACGGGGCTGCTCACTTGGGCGAGTGTCCAGGTTCTGTGGCAACTGTTTTTCATCGCCGCGGCCATTCTCCTGGCGGCTCTCAAGTACTCTTTCATCGCCGCTCTTCTGGTTTTCATTCTCATCACACTGCTTTGAATCTGGTTTCCAATTCCCTGCTTTTTGATGTTCAAACGTACTATTATTGGAGTATACTCAGTTTCTATTCATTATTCAATTTCACAGGCCTCCAGAAAATTTTCTTAAAATTTAAGGTTCCATTCGACATCTCAACGGTGCAAGGGGAGCAACGGACAGGCAAAAATTTCTTAAAATTTAAGGTGGACTTAGTCCTTAAATTGTAGGGTCAGGTTCAAATTGGGTTTTTTCTTTCTTGGCAAAAAGCGCGCACACACAAAAAAAACCTTAAAGTTTTCAATTTGTCACCGACGACTAACTGAAATTTTTATAACTGAATAAATTATTAAATTTTTTATAATTATATTAATTTAACTACTGAATTTGAATTCTAATAATTTTTTATGCGGAAGAAGAACGTATATCGAGTAAGAAATTCAACATTAAATATCTAAATGTCTAATTAAAAAGATCATGTTAAAAAAAATACTACTGAAACTATTGAGAAAGTCAGAAGTTAGACGTTGCTAGGGTAAAAGAAAATTACCTGAAACATCATAAAAAGATATGGAACACGGCGTCTAAATTTAATAATTTATTTAACTGAATAAAAGATTCACATAACAAATTTGTAGCAAACTGCAAAATTCTGAGATTTATTTATTCTTTTACCTTTACTTTTTTACAGAGCAAATTGAGTTTAATTTGAAGAAGAAAGTAATGAACAATAAGCATTTACATCATTGTAAAATAAAAAAGTTGGGCAATTGGCACTTTTGGAACATAGTTTACCACCATCGTTATTTTTGCCATAAGGATGCATGCTTACATGGTTAAAACTTGTTGAGATGATGATTACATAGCTTGCAGTAAATCCAACCTTAAACACCAAAGTTTCTAACATTCAACAAATTAACCCACCTTTCCCTTCACTTGCATTACTGTGAAGTACTATATTAAAACATTAAAGGAAAAACTCAGATTCAATGCTGCAAAAAATTAACAATTCTACAACCAGCTTTGAACAGTGCACACCACAAGAAGCATCAAGTGAGCAAGCAGTTCCTAGCTGCTCATACAACCGACAGTACGCCACAGCTTTCCATCATTAAGTGCTTTGCTCTATATCTGCAAACCAAGTGCAGTTTTAAGACTTGATGAATCAACTGTGACAGAAACAGTAGCTTGTAGAAGCGATCATATAGGCAATCCCAGACTTGCCTGCCTTGGAAATTACAAAAATCTTCAGTCCTCATCAAATTTGATCTTCTTAGGAGCAGGCTGAGTGATACCAACCTGAAGTGTAGCAATCAAAATAAGTAGGAGTACATCCTAACCAAATAAGAGTTGCTCCAGACAGTTCAAAGTAGCATGAAACCCCAAAAAAGAAGTAGACAGACAAGTTGGAAGAGAAAACTAACAATCTCTGGGCATTCATAATCAATGCCTGCTGCCTCTATCCTCTTCCTACGCTTCTTATCGCACTTAATGATGCTTTGGACCAACTTCTGGTGCTCTTCTATAGTCCTCGCCTGATCAAATTCGCAGATTAGATGACAAGTAATGTAGCTCTAGGTCATTATACATCAAAATGCAAGAATACATCAGAGATTTACCTTATTCTGATTCTTCCGCTCAACTTGAACCGTGTCTACAAGTTTATATTTGGGATTGTAACCTTTCCACCTACAAAACAAGCATACAAATAAGCAACAGATAGTACCAAGCATGCAATAAGCAACAATTAGTAACTCATGATAACTGCCTTCACGTCTACATATATTTAGTCAAAGTATTTATTTATGTATAAAAATTGTACAGGATGCAAAGATTATAATACATTATACATCCCAGAGAGCAAGCATCTTGGCAATCTCCACTAAGGAAGATAACCTTATAAAATACTAATGATTTGCAAAGAAATTTGATGAAAACAACTTTACAAAGGATGCATGAAGATGTGACATTTCTATGTATCAGTTTCACTTAGATGTGTGTACCAAAAGTTGACATGTGAAATGGCACTGTGATCGTTAGTTATTCTTATAGTATTATTATACTCAATATCCTGAACAGGGGTCCTAGGACTCACTACACTGTTTCAGTAACGTAGATCAGGAATTGGAGCCCACATGTCACTACAACAATGACTTATATCAGATACCCCAAGAAAATAAATCTACCCACTGAAGGTAACAGGTAGCGGAGGCAGATATTTAGAACTCGCCATGAAAGATAACAGGCAACAGGATAAAGAGAAACATAATAAAAAGAGGAGACAAAATTTCTTTTTCCTTACAGCTTAGGGTGGACTTTCTCTGGAGGAATAGGGTGAACTTGCAAAAGATGCTCAAACAGCAGATAATTATGCATACATTCAGCTACAACTTCGGCTACCTGCACAAAAGAAAATAATATTAAACCTTCAGCTCACTACATCATGCATATACAGAGAAAAAAAATGAGACTGGGAAAGATATACAACCTCGGGTTCCTCAAATTCTATGAAGCCAAAATGCTTTGATTTTCCTGTCTGTTTAACATACGATAACAAAACCAACTAATGTTAATAGTAATAAAGATCACTTGGACTGCAACTAAAACCAGAAAAAGATGACAAGAAAAAAATTTGAGTTCAATGACATCAGAAATTCAGAATTGGCTTCTCCTAGAAGAACAGCTCTCAGAACAGTATAAACTGAGTCTCATGCACACAAAGGCAAGTCCGATAGCAACTAAGTATTCCATATATTTTGCTGCATTTATTTCTAAGCTCCACACAACCGGAAGGATATTAGTTCACTAAATTTCAATCTCAAAGTGAAAGCACATTTAACTTACATATTACTTCTGCCAAGACCAATACTCCTTACCATGTCTATGATTTCAAACTCAACATAAAACACTCTAGAACTCACCAGCAATTCACCAAACAAAATTCCATTGAAATACTAAGGAGGTCAATTTGTCCACACTAATCAAGAAACCCATAAGTATCATTTTTATTTTTATTTTAGAAAAAGTAAATAAAAGAGACTAGAGTTCTGGCTTCTAAACTATACCTTCTTATTGCGAGCTATCCTCAATCTCTTAATGGTACCAAACTGACGGAAGTAAGCTGCAAGAGTAAAGTGGCATCAGCCAAGATTAACACAGCCAGTATCCAATGCCATTTTCATTTCAAAACATACCGTGCATCTCAGTCTCATAGAACCCGTGAGGAATTCGGCCCATGTATAAGACATTGGCTTTGTTCACTAGCGGTTTGGTCTCAGGAATTTTACGTGCAGAGCCACCTTCCAATGGCTTCAATACGCAGTAGGTATTAGAAATACGATCAACTCATAGGAAAATACAAACGTTAGCCAAAAAGCATAGGAGGAGGAGGAGAAGCAGACCATACCAGGAAATCAGCAGCTGACTTCTTAGAATCGGCACCTCGAAACTGAGAAGAAGCCTTCAGTGACCTCTTCTTCAAAGCTTTCTTCTGCTTGACACCCATCTCGCTGAAATTTAAAAAGTTGTAATCAAAAGCATAAAGAGCAAATTAAGCAACCGATTACTTCCAAATCTACAGACAGATGAACTTAATGTTTTCTAATCGAAAAATTCTACTAGAAAAAAAAAAGAAAAAAAAAATCTTAAGCCACCGAAAACAGCATCAGAAATTCGAATAATTAAGCTGTTGTTCTCGTGAAGTTTGTGAAAATTATCTGTAACCTACCTTCAAACAACGAGACTGCTACGTGGCCAACGTCGGAATCGTGACGGCGCCGCCGTGGGATAACAAGCTGCCAGGCGAAAACGGTGAGAAAGTAGAAGCGCGAAGGAAGGAGAAGGCGTTAGGGTTGAAGAAGGGTCTAAGTACAAGCAGGCCAGATGTCGATATAGGCCCAAGTAATCAGATAAGTACAAGTAGGCCAGATATCGATATAGGCCCAAGTAATCAGATGCTCAAGTAATGAGTTGTCGCCTAATAAATATCAAAAAATATATATAAAATAAGCATAACAAGTGTCTAATATCATCAATAGCACCGAAGTTGAGATAGCGTGAACTCTACAACTCATTAACCGGGAGTTGTGAATCTGTCTCAATAAAAACGTTGTACTAGCGGTTTTTTCAAGTTTCTTTAATATGTCGGAGCAAAGTGAGGGATCTATGTAAAAGACATCAGATTCTCAGATCCTGAGTAAGCAAAACAAAAGGACCATGCAAATAGAATCAAGCTCTTGGGAGACTGCGCAATGATACCTACCGACGCCCGCCCTGATAGCTTGTTGAGAGTTGCATCAACATTAATTTTAACACAACTAGACGGAGAAGGGGTCCATATAGATCTAGTAGGAGGCTGCGGGACCTGAACAACACTCGTACTCAGTGGCGAAACCAGAATTTTTTCTTCAAGGTGACCGTTGATTTCTTCAAATATTATCATAAATAAATTGCAGTAGAAGACTCACAAATTTTTAAAAGAGGGTGTCCATTTTTATATTTCAATGTACTCCTTCCGTCTCTAAATAAATATTGCATTTTTTTTCCCACTCAAATTAAGAAATTTAGGGAAGAAAACAACTGATAAAAAATACCCTCATCATTAGCACCCACTCTCTCCCAAAATAACTTTAGTGAAAATTTTGAGTAATAGATGATGAAATGTTAAGGGTATTTGAGTAAGATAATTCAACTAAAGTTTATAAAAAAAAAAGAAATGCACCCATTTTTTAGGGACATCTCAAAATAGAATACGCACCACTTATTTGAGGATGAATGGAGTATATTATAAGTTTTTGCAATATCTGATTTGACACGAGGATTATAAGAACAAATAGTTAAAAATTTGAAGAAAAAAAACTTATTTGAAAAATAAAGAGAGTAATATTGACTATATTATGCAGTATTTTGTTTAGATATCATTTACTGTTGTAAAATATTTTGGACGAATGAAATATAAAATACATAAATAATATCACAAAATTTATGGGGCTCATTACAAATTTTAAGAGATTTTATCAATAAATTATATACCGCATATACGCACTATTAAGAAAAAAGAGGGACTCATGGACCTCTTTTGGTGAATGTAGGTTCGTCTCTCACATAATGGATACAAATTTATGTGATAATGGATATTTATGTGATAATGGACTGAATTGTTGGAATAGTAGTGAATTTAGTGGCTTGAAATTAATGGATTAAATTTAAAATAACAAATAACATCTATAATTACTCTAAATATATACTATATACCCCTACATTCTAAAAAATCTCAAGGTGACCACTGCCCCTCTAGCAAGCAAACAGTTTCGCTCATGCCTGTACTACCATGAACTTTCTTAATACCGTGAAATTATTAAAATAAATTATTCAATTTTTTCGTTGAAGGAATTATTAAATTTATATCCAATTGGTAATTCAAGATTTTAGTTATCAAGTATATTTTTCTTAATACTTTATTTGAAAATTTTAATAAAATTATGATTGGATAGATTCTTCTATGTTTTTCTTTTTTGTAAGTGAATTACACAACTTATTTTATAAAGTAGGGTCTTTTATTGGTTGAGCAACATGTAGGAGTTTAGCCAACTACTTAAACACTTGGGTTATCTAGCCAAATAACCTCTTAGCTAATAGTAGTATCTTGATTAATTTACCAAATAACTCAAATTCAATCAAGAGGACTCTCTTTCTTGGATCTTCAAGTTGTTTAAGCAGATGATATGAGAGTATTAGTTTTTTCTCAAGATCTTTAAACTACTCGATAAGATCTTGTTAAATGGAATCTCAGTAAACCTCTATAAGATAAAGACTTCGCCGGCCATTGCAAACCGAATGATACAAAACTTGATTTTAGAAAATATGGCACTAAAAGTTGTCAAGTTGGTCGTCTTTTATATCGAGCCATTTAAGCAGCGTGTCAAGTTCATCATAGTACTATGAGCTGCCAATTCCGAAGAAACGGAAAGATATGGATAAGGGTTCTCATGGATCTCCCTATTATGAGGAAACCTATAGAAGTAAGTATTGAAAGAGGGAAAAGAAAACCTACAGATTGAGTTGCTCGTGTGTCCATGGAACAAACCTATTTGAAATGAACGGTCTGAGTTTGTCAAATGCTTGAGAAGCCGCTACATTAGGGATGCATAAACCATCTTCATCAAGCAAGTTTGTTCACTGGTCGTAACGAAATTGGATTTTGATCCATTTGAGGTTAAATGGAACTCTTCATATTCTTTTCGATTCAACTTTAATCGAAATTTGAAGAATATACAAATTACAGTAAATCATATTCTATATATGTTAAGGCCGAGCTTAACAATTTGAGCCTAATTTTTGTTGTTGAAATGTCTTTGAATTTGCATTGTTTTTTCAAATACCAATGAAACACCATATTCATTTGCAATTTCTTCTCCAAAAGCTTCTAATGATCAACAAAAGATTAGCTTTGTCGTCGAGTCAAAAATGGCTTGAAAGTCATCATCACTCCAATTGCCTCAATTACATTTAAGGTGAAGAAGACCAGTTGTGTACCTGAGTTAGCAGAGATATTTCACTATTTCACAAAAAAAAAGGTTCATAGCTTTGAAAAATAGTAATTGAGATTTTTCATCATTGATCATAATACCTGGAAGAAATGAAGCATCTTGGCGTTTTTCTGCCCAAGAAAACCTGTGAAATGAACATTACTTATCATACATGCACATGAAAAACAATACATTCCTTAAAAATAAACAATAAAAGAAAAAAGGTAATTATCAAAAAAAATCCTGAGATTTGTCATAATCTTCACTTTGCCCACCGCATTTTCAGAATTCTCAGAAAAAATCCCTGAGATTTGAGAAAACCTACAAAATCCCCCTTTGACCGTTAAGTTGCTACATTTAACCGTTAATTTTTCTGAAAAAATGCTCTTATATACCCTAAAAAATTTAACCCTCACAATCTTACCCTAATTATTTCACACTTCACAAATTTACCCCCTCTCACTCATCCCCAACTCGACAAAGGCGCTGAAACCGGCCAGATACTTGTAATTTTATCGAGGTGGAGATGGGTGAAAGGGGACAAATTTGTAAAGTGTGAAATAATTGAGATAAGATTGTGAGAGTTAATTTTTTTTGAGGTATATAAGAGCATTTTTTCAGAAAAATTAACGGTCAAATGCAGCAACTTAACGGTCAAATGAAGATTTTATAGGTTTCCTCAAACCTCAGGGTTCTTTTTTTAGAATTCTGAAAATGTAGGGGAGAAAGTGAAGATTATGACAAATCTCACGGAAATTTTTGATAATTAACCAAAGAAAAAAAACTATTACTAGCTTTGAAGTTGGGAATAATCAACTACGGGCAACTTACAAGGAACCTCCTCCGGCTGGACCAATGGATTTGCAGATTGACTGCAAAGTCATAGCGAGTCCATTTGCTGCTCCCCTTTGGTGTTGTTCCTATCACCACATTGAATCAACAAGGTTTGAAATTACAACATAGAAAAATAGTGGTGAAATTAATCACAAGAAGAAAAGATGAGGGACTGAAATATGTATACGTACCACTGCACTGTTCTGCAGGATGAATAAGCTAGTTATAATTGAGACCTGGCGAGACAGAATCATTAGCAGTAGTTAATTAATCAAATAGTAGTTTTTTCCTAATTAATCAATCATTAAGGACTCACAGATAGAACGTTCTTGATGATAGAAGCGAGGTTTATCATAAATATCAGGGTGAAACCTGACAACATGGTGATGAAGGTGTAACTTTGCAACAGAGGTATGCTGATTATCTGGATTAATTCACATGAATATATAATAGAGATGATCAAAAATATGATATATATATATAATACAAAGATAATGTTGTGTATCCAGGGGCGGACCCAGAAAAAAATTATTGTGGGGGTAAATTTGAACTATATAAAAATCTTAGGTGAAGGGATTATAGAGGTTTAAGTGTTTAGTTTCTAAGTTAAGGGATCAAGAATAATTTCAGGTATAGTATAAGGATATGTGTGTAATAAGTTATTTGTATTAATTGTGTGGGAGCAAATTATAAAGGTATGGTTCAAACTTGTTCTGAATATACATATATACCCTAAACTTTAGAAAAGTTCAATGAGAGCAGTTGTCCCATGCTAAATTCGCCCGTGTGTGTACCAGAGAAGAAGTTTACACTAGCAGCACGAGATAACAGTATAGGCCCAAGAAGCTTCTCAGCATATGGGTACAGGAAAATTTGGAAGACAAGAAGGCTGAGACCTGAAATTACAGAGGAGTTTAAAATCAGAGTTCCATTTTAACGGAAAATGCAAAATCAGTCATATAGGTTTCATGTTTTTAACGTTTCTGTAGCTTAAATGTTTTCGAGTTAACAATCATCGTAGCTCATTTCGAGTTAACATGACATTAATAGTGCCATGTTGGTTAATCC
>JBBYHH010478784.1:0-11251 GCA_038382905.1 Daphne laureola
AATGCCTTATGTTCAATTTCTTAAATTATGTTCCTTGTACCATGGGTTGTAATTTGATTATGGTTGATTGTTTGATTCATGCACGATGATTGATGTATGCAGACGTTAGTATCATGTTGGGGCCAATACTTTAAGAACTCGTTAGTGGCATACTAGGACTATTAACTGAACTCCGCTAATACCATATTAGGGCTGGAGAGTCAAAAATGAATTTAGCAGCACGCTTAGCCCGAAGGGATGCTAGTACCATGTTTAGGCCTGTAAATGACAATAACATGTTTTAAGTTTTCGTGCATTATTATAAAACTGGAATAAGCCGATAGTTAAATACTTAAGCGCAAAATCAACAAATAAAATAGTTTATTAACAACTCAGGAGGTTGAGAGATGACACAAATAAATTAACACTAACAAATAATTGATTGTCATGACATCATGTAAGTAACAAGATATAAATTAAAGTTTAAAAGTAGAATGCCTAAGTCATGACATCACATTAAAGAACGAATAGAAATTTAGGTGACATGCATCACGAACGGTTGACATATTCGGTTATTGAATGATACGTGCATAATCATAAGGGAGAAAATATGATTAGTCTAGACGCTATTAAACATTTAGAGTTATGTGTTTAATGAGATGCACATAACTTAAAGTGGTTAATGGGTTAGGTATGCTTAAGTGAAAGACCGACCAAACAAGCATTACCTAACTCAGCGTGACATAATATAATGAATGACGTCGTTCTTCACTAGATTATGCGTGGTATGACGTGCATTTGCAGACGAAACATACACACTTCAAGTGATTAACGAGTTAGGTATGATGAAGTAGCGAGCAGATTACACTTCATGATCTAACTTTAGTGAAATGAATGAGGTATGAGAGAGTGGCGAGGAGACCACACTTCATGACCTGAGTGCCGTTAGTGTGAGGAGTGAAGTGGTTCGGGCCGGACAACTCGAACATATCATAGAGGGCGAGCAGACCCGATCCATGTAGATTTTGGACGCACAGACCCGTTAGGTAGTACTCTGGCTTCACAAGATGGCGAGTAGACCAGACTTGTGACGTGTGATCACGAGAAGCTCTTCCCCGAATGGCTATCTTCTGGGACGACTGTCAACATCCCTAGTGGCTTTACTGGTGAAAGATTCCCACTGTGGGTGCTGTACACACTCACTTTAGGTCGTCTAATGACATTTATTTGGTAATGATAAGAAACAAATAGATTTTTGCACCAGACATGTGACAAACATTTACTAGACAGACTCGTGATGTACTTTTTCTTATACTCAAATTATTGGGCTACCTTTATTAATCAATCGTACTTAGTCTTCATTGTTTGGAGTCTTGTTTATTTGAGGACGTATCAGAACCTTAGTGAAGGTCCTGATACACTTATCCTTACTGAACGTATGGACGCTCACCCCTTAGAATTTCAGGTGAGTACTATGATGAGCAGTACTACCCTGAGCTTGCTGAGCTGAAGCCAGGATACGATTACTTTGAGGAGGAGCGGACTCTGGTTAATGACGCGTTGTAGTCGCTCGACATGGCTTAGTTGTACCTTTATTTTGGGAGCATGACTTATTTTATGCTGCGCTATTACAAACCTTGTATAATGACTTATTTTATTTATGGTTCTAGTAACACTTTCATTTATTCTCGGTTTTTCCTAAAAGGTTTTCAAAATCTAGAAAGTTTCAATTTTTTCACAAAAATTGGGTTATAAAATGCAACTCATATCATATCCACTGAGACCCGGAAGATCGAGAGATGTGTTGCTGGCCTGCAAGATGAGTTAGCTGTGAATCTCTCCATGCAGAAGTTAGAGTCCTATGAAGAGGCCGTAAATCTGGCCCAGAGGGGCGAGGCACGTTTGAGGGCGAGACAGATAGCTCGGCCCAACATCCCTCTTCGTGGTGGGCTTCCCCCTCGACCAGAGCTTACCAGGAGTTATCATCCTCCACCAAGACCAGCTGTTAACCAGGGGAGTGGACTGTCTGGCCTTGGACAATCGTCATCCATCAGACCCCCACAACCACCATTTGCAGGAGTTGGTCAAGCACCTTTCAACCCTGCTACCTTAGGTCTTCCTGCATGCCAGACCTGCCACTTTCGTTACCCGGTGAGTAGACAATGCGGGACATGTTTTGTTTGCAACCAAGTCAGGCATCTCTCCAAGGACTGTCCCAGCAGGCATCACCCGACATCATTAGCCGCAGCAAGTCATCCATCTAAGGGACCATGTGTGGCTTGACGCATGTATAGCCTGACTGTTGAAGAGGCTATCGATGCGCTTGGAGTTGTACGAGGTGTGATTCTTATTTGTAGTGTAGTAGTTAGAACACTCATAAATTCAGGGGCCTCACACTCTTTTATGTCCCCTTCGCTATCTAAACGTCTAGAGCTACCCTTTGTACTAAAGCTACTCTTGTACGAGTACTACGAGAAGGAGCGGACTCTGTGACGCGTTGTAACTTTATTTTGGAAATATGTTTTATTTATGCTGCACTATTTCAAACTTATGTATGACGATCTAGTTTATCGTATATTTTTAGTAACGCTTTTTATCTATTACTCTGATAATTAGAGAGATGGAAAATTTATCCTTGATTTATTTTTAAAAAAGTTTTCAAAGTCTAAAATGTTTCAAATTTTTCACAAAATTCAGGTTATAAAATTGGGGGCATCGTGGTCAATCCATGACACCTTGGGCTCGATTTGGTAGAAGACTATCAAGGGGTCAATGTGAAGGGTTTCCAGAGAATGAAGCTTTTCGAACCACACTGGTAATTTGTGTAGTAACATGAAATTTGATATAAGCAATAGTTTCAGATTAGTGAGCTCTTGTATTTGATGTGGCAGGGAGGTTGTGTTCTGTTGTTCCGCATATCCTTGCAATTCAAACTTTTCAATCTTTCCAAACTGGAGGGAGTAATAAAGAAAGTTGCTTCATCTTGAAACAAGTCCAAAGTGGGCTAGGTAACAGTACACATTTGCTCAAATCTTGATATGATCATCTTACCTTAAGAAACACCATTTTGATTTTCTAGACCATCTTCTGAAACAAGAAAAATCTTTCATGGTCCAAGAGCAACTCTGGGATCAGGAAGCATGTCAATCGTGCAGTTTCAGTGTTTTCTGTTGGAAGATTGAAGTACAACATCAATTGCACGAGTATCAGGAACAGCTCTGACAATCATCTAAAAAGAAGCAAATTTATGGGTCAATTGTTTGTTATCCACGATTAATCCATGATTTACTCAAATATATGAAAAATTATTGCAAATTCACCATAAATATGAATTGATATATAATTAAGGATAATGATTTTACTCAATTAAAGAATGAAATGAAAATGTCTTAATCCAAAGAATTAAAATCCGGATTATTATGAACCAAAGGACCTCTAAACTAATCAGTCTTCTTGGTAGCAAGAGAGGAAGAAGAAAGAGAACAAGTCCTACTCCAAAATGGTACAAAACACTAGACAAAGCAGCAGTAACAACCTCTTTTTTCTTCAACTCTTCCTAAATTAAGAGCCTTACAACAATCAGAGATTCAACTGTTATAGCCAGTTAGACATATGAGTGAAGCTCTACATGTGAGTTCATGTAGAAGTGGAAATTTAATTAAACCTTTGAATTGCAGAATTCAAGATACTTGATCAAATGAAAATCTTGCACACAGTAATATTATGCTCAAAAAGAAAAAGCTAGTTCTCTTATTCTGGCTAGTGCTTCTCTTACAGTTCTTGGCTTTGAATACTGATCTACTTGCCTATAATTATTGAGCTATACTAATCTACATTGTAGGCATTGTCTACATGATGCCATTTCCTGTGATGAAGTGCAGAAGTTACCAAACATTGTGCACAACTGTATTCCCTTGTTACATTAAGACCTCATAAATCTATAGAAATTAGCTCAAAGTTTCTTACTTAGAGAAGCATATTCCAAATCATGTATTCAAAATCTCATTCATATGAAAGGTTATTGTCACATACTCTGGTAAAGACACTTAAATGATCAAAACAACTCAGTAGCATGCACCGTAAGTAGTAAAATTGTTATGAACAGTAACTTAACAGACACTTAAATGATCAAAACTGAAGTACATTCCAGTGAGTTCGTACTTTCTTCAACCATTTAAAAAGAGGAGATAATTTCCAAATGAATCTAAAAGGTCATAGACTCACAGCAGTAAAAAATATAGTACGTACAAAATCAAACTTGTTACCTGATTAGAGTAGAAGCTTCAGACAGGACATTGGATCACGTCATCGGTAAACTCGATATATGGAATGCGAGAGATCTTAGACCACTCTGGGCGAACATGCAACATGCATCTCTCTTCTAACTCTGGGCCTCTCCATATGGTTAGATATTTGAGTTTGGAGAGACATTGCATGGAATGTTGAGATGGCATGTACATCAGTTTCCTACATGAATAAAGCTCAAGACATGTAAGAGAGGTTAGGTTCCCTATCCACTCTGTGAAAGCTTCCATTCTACCAAAGTTGTCTATCTTAAGTTTCTTAAGGGTGGAGAGTTTTTGCAATTCAGAAGGCAGACATGTCCAGGATTCGGAACCCTCGAGATGCAGTGCTTCCAGAGAGGGAGGTGAATATTCAATGATGGAACTGAAGTAACGAGGCATGTCATGGTTGTTGTAAACATTATGAGTGATTAACATAACCTTGAGTTGCGGCATCCGTGCAAGACATTGCACATTCTTCAAATTCGGGCATTGTTGAATATGAAGTTCTTCCACAGACTGAGCTTTTCGAACCACTCTGGTAGATCTCGCAATAACGTACAATCTGATATGACCAATTCTTTCAGAGAAGCAAGCTCTTGTAATTGATATGGCAGTGACCTTGTGCTCTGTTCTTCCTTAAATCCTTCCAAGGTTAAGTGTTTTAGTGAAATCAAGAATTGGGTGGATTCCCATACCTTGTCTGTGAAGGTCACGTTAATGGTCAAGAAGTCCAAACATTAAAGATGACCCAATATCTGCTCTACTTCTGGTAGCATATGAGGACAATGATCAAGCGTTAGACCTTTGAGAGAGGTTAATGATACATTCTCTGATGCTGAAGAACTTTTCACCTCCTCAAAGTCCACTAACGCCAACGATTCAAGAGAAGAGGCACCCCAAGGGCTTGGAATAGACTTGAGATTCCTACATCCAAGTATGTCCAACAATTTTAACCCCTTAAAGGAAGACAACCCTTCACTTAAATAACTTAACTCATCACAATCCCTGATATAGAGACCTTCAAGACTTGGTAGACCATCTGTCCACGGGATGCCTTTTAGTTTGGGACAATAAGTGAACCTCAACTCTTCAAGAGAAGGAAATGCAATTCTTGGTTCTACTTTCACCAGCTCCTCCAAGCTATTCAAACAAACCAGGCTCAACTTTTTGAGAGATGGAAAATACCCATTGCAGAAAAAATCCTTGTCTATGCTTCTGACATTCTTTAATCCAGATACATGAAGACTTATCAAATTGGGTAGTTGCCCAAGACTAGGAAGTTTCACACAACTATGAAAACCATTCAATTCCAGCTCCATTAGATTATCCACTTGATGTTGAGAACTGATGAAAACTGATGGTAGCCAAGACGGCAGTTTGTGACCCCCATAGTTGATAATCTTCAAACTTTCAAACTTGAATTTGGTTGCAAGCTTTCCAGCACGGCTTCATCTAACTCATGACCCTCATTGTTTTCTCTCCATGACCATTGCAATGTTAATTCGCATATATCATTTTTCTCAATTAGTTTTGCCATCTCGGCTTCTTCCGCACCACCCACCAACTCAAGCTTACTAATCTCCAGCTTTCCTTGAAGTCTTGTTAACCTACCCAACTCTTCAATTCCATGACTTCTTTCAGAACCCACAACAAATATTGGCAATGTCTGCAAACATGTCAACCTACTGATATTAACCGGCACAAGCTTTTTCTTATCAATTACAAGGTGCGACAAATTGATCAAGTTATTCATTTGCTCGGGCAGCATATTCAAGCGACATTTCAGCAACTTCACCGTCTCCAAATTATAAAGTCTAGTGAAGGATGTAGGTATTTCTGTGATTGCAGTGCTTGAAATGTCAAAGTATGTCAGACGCTTCAGTTTTCCAATGGAGCTCGGCAACTCCTCAATATCAGAACCAGCAAAGCTTAGAATTCTCAATCTTGTGAACTCTTTCGCATCATGATGGAAAATATTAAACTTAGAAAAAAGACTATGCAATTTCCATCTACTAAAATGATGTAGAATGTCGATCAAGTGTGTCTCTTTGCCTTTAAGATTTAGATGGCATATGTGAGAAACATCACTAGGGACACCTCCATTTGAATTTAAAATTGTAGCTTTCGAAAGAGATTTTGCGAAGTTATGAACCATGTCATGCATCTTGCAAGCAATAATATTTCCATACGAATCCCTTTCAATATCTTGCAATAAACATTTCGATACCAAATCATTGAAGTATCGGTTCCCAATGCACCATGCCGTGTCCTCAGAAAAAGGGTGAATAAAGCCCGCAACAATCCATAACTGAATAAGATCTTCTCTAAGAAAGCGATGATCATCCTGAAACATAGAACAAGAAGCAAAACACTTCTTCAAGCATGGTAAGCCTAAACGGTCAAAACTTAATTGTAGGACCCCAGAAATTCGATCATACTTTCCAAGGATTTCCAGATATCACTTTTTTTAATAAAAGCCCAAGCTTGTATGTTCCTCTCATTGCGTAGCGTTCCTCCAATAACCTTTGCAAGTAAGGGTAAACCTTTACATTTCCTTGCGATGTCCCTACCTATCATCTCTAAATTATTATCAGAAGCGTTATCAATTCCAGAGGTTGCTCTTATTAAAGACCAACACTCTTCATCGTTGAGACTTGCGAGTTGATATGTGAACTCCGCCGGGGCACCCCTGGTTGTAGCAACCTCCATATCTCTGGTAGTTGCAAGAATGGGACACTCTGTTGCCCTTTCAGTTAAGCCCGACAGATCCTCCACCAATTCGTTCCACTTCAAAGTGTCCTATTCCAGACATCATCAAGCACAAGAAGGAAACTTTTGCCTGCTAACTTCTTGCGCAGCTTCATCAACATCTTATGCTTAGTTTCCAAGGATGCAACATTCTCATCCGTAAGACACTCCAAAGCATGTCTGAGAATGACCTTCACATCGAAGGTCTCGGAGACGCAAACCCAAATTTTGGCATCAAAATGGGATCTCAACTTCTCATCATTGAATATCAGCTTCGCCAGCTCAGTCTTCCCGAGGCCAGGCATCCCCACTACGGTCACAACCCCGAGACCAAGAGGGCGTCCATTAGTGGAAGACTTGATCAGCAAGTCAACGACCATGGAGCGGTCAACCTCCCTTCCTATGACCGTCTGGGAATCTCCAATGAAACCATGAGACTCTCCGATTCAGGATGCTTGATTTGCTGCTTCTTCTGGAAACAACCTGGGTTGTTGAAGGCCGAGTTGAGAGGCCTTTCCGTTCTTATCCGCAAAGGAAGCATTGATGTCCTTGATCCTGTTCGCCGTTTTCACACGAAACCCAATGGGATTGTGAGCAGAGAAGAAGTTACTGACCTTTTTCTGCTGCTTGGTACCAACTTCCACTTGTCGTCTGAGAGATTCGTAGCGGATGTCTTCCAGGAGATCGTCAGCGTCAGAAGTGATCTCCGCCAGTCCCTGCAGCCAGAGCTTCACAGGTAGGTCGGTAGAGCACTTCCTGTATTCAGCATCTTGCAGAAAAGCGTTGACTAACTCCAGGGTGTTGCGGAGCTCTTTGAGCTCATTCTTGAACCCCCATGCCAGGCTGATCTGCTCACCGGCGATGGCGATGACCTTGGATACAGTTGCCTCCACAGCACCACCAAGCAGGGCTTCGGCCATGTTGAAAGTTTCTATAGGTACGTAGCTAGTTCCACTTGCTCTCTCTGTTTAGTTTCAGACAAAGCTGATGGAGTAATTCATAGGATGGGAGACCCCTTCTATTCTAAAGATTCCCGAAACGAAAAGTCAGCCAACCAATTTTTTTTTTTAATTTTTATTTCTTTTCTTTTCATTCAAGCTAACATGTCGCCCATCAGTTTATAGTATAAATTGCTGTTAAATTTGACTTAGATCTAGATGCAAGCATGATTCTCGGATCTGCTGTCCGGTTTTTGTGAATGCAGATAACTTGCCTCTTTCTCGTTCCTTGTTTATTCCCTTTTCTAATAATTGTTGCTGTCCATGTGACTCATGATGCAAATTTGTATGCTCCTCTTTTTATTTTCTTTCTAATTTCGAATATATTTAATGTGATTATTGGATATGGCAGAAGTTTGTCAATATTTTAATGGAGCCGACCTGTCGCTTTAGACAGGGAAAAACTGGTTGTTAAATTATGCGGTCAGTGAGTCAGCCAACTAAGGAAATATAGTAAACGTCCAAGTTGCTCATAATTTAAACTTCAAGTTCCCAATAATGCTCATGGAGTTGATATATAGAACATTATATTATTACTCATGTGTCTTTGAGTGGGCTCTGACAATGCTGGAGTCTTCTCAGTGGCTGATCTATCCAGATCAATTTTATTAAGAGTTATGCCTATAACTCAATCATAGTTGAATTTGGTTTTGTAAATGGATCATATTATTTATCTATGGGTTATGGTGCAAATTCAGCACTAAACTACACACAAAGGGTAATTTTATTATCATTCTTTTAAACAACCAATGTTTAATTAGGCCATTAGTGCAATTTTATCATTACTCTGTTCATTGCTTATTTACATTTTCCTCTCTGCACTTTTTATATTGTACATTTAACACCCAAATTTTGCCTTATTCATAAAAACACTATCTCCTTCACAAGAATCACTCTGCCAACAAGCATGATCATGTAAATCAGTCTTGGATGGTTCAAAGCACTGCTAAACATATTTAAGTTTGAAGTCTAAAGTTACCTGTACAATGCAAGACTGAAGAATCCACAACTCCCACCTTCATGCCAATTCATCACTTTCCCCTAAAGCAAACAAGACTGAAGTTAAGAAAAAAGGGCAACAAAATCTCCAAACTGAAGAATCCAGAATAAAATGAGGAGATTGGAATAACTGTTCCTGAGCAACTTCTCTCCTCTAATTGCTTTAGCTCTGTCCATCGATCCATCACTCCCCGACAAATTCGAGTTCGATTTGGGGCTTCTCGGCAGGGGCTGGTGGCGGCGGAGACGCGGCGGTAGGAGAGTGGAAATGAGGTCTGTTTCTGGGAGGGAAGTTGGAGGAAAAGAGTTCCGGCGGCTGGGGAGCCGCGGTGGCGGTTATGTACAAAGCTAGAAAAGCCTCAATTTCATGCTCCGACACTCGAGCTCGACGAGCACTAACTAATGCAGGTGCCGGAAAAATTGGTTTTGATTGCCACTAAACTCAAATCTCTTCATAATCTCGGTTGTTAACTTTGATTTCATGCCCATAACAAAAAAATAATAATAATAATAAAAAATAAATAAACGTACTCATTATTTATCTGCAGAAGGTTCGATTTTTCCATTCATGTATATCTGATGGTTCGATTTTACCACTCACCAATTTTTTAGCATTTATATGCACATATTTTGTTTAACCTCTTCAAATGATGCTATTGGAGACCACCATGCTACACTCCCAATTAACAATGATTCGTTCTTATACAAATTTGATGCACTCATTGTGATGACTTAATGAGTCATCATGCACAAATTATGATGCACCTCAAAAAAAAATATGTTTGTATACGTTAGTGATGCACTTGAGAAATAGTATGATGCATAACTGTTTTAATAATGATGCGCTCCGGTTCTAGATTGATGATCGTCCTCTTTAAAATGATGCCCCAAGCTCAAGATTGGTGCGTTTTGCAATTAATGACCACCCCTTGCAACATAAGTTTAATAATGATGCGCTTAGTAATGCCTATGATGCACTCTAGCTATCCAATGACGCACTCCCGTTATTTATGCTCCTTCTCTCAAATGATGCTCCCAAGTTCAATAATGATGCTCCTAGATGACTAATGATCCACTCATTGTGATGACTTAAAAGTCATCATGCACCCATTTTGTTCAACCGCCCGAAATGATGCACTTGGATACCACAATGATGCATTATCGATGAACTGTGATGAACTCACGTACAAAAATGATGCACTCGTTGTGATGACTTAATAATTCACCATGCACATATTATGATGCACACATTTTGTTTAATTCCCCAAAATAATGCTCTTGGGTACCACAATGATGCACTTCCTATGAACGATGATACACTCCTTCACAACCTTGATACACTTGTGATAACCTAATGAATCATCACGCACACATTATTATGCACTCAGATTTGAGAATGATGATCATTGTGTTCTAAATGATACTCTCCAGTTCAAGAATGATGCATTGCACATCTACTAAAAATTAATGAGCAAGTTATGCAAGATGATGTACTCAAATTTGAGAATGATAATCAATTAATTCATTTTTTTGTTTTTGTTTTTATATTTCCTTATAATTTTTCTTCAACCAGTTTTTTTTATTCCTTTATAGTTTTGTATTCTATTTTTAAAAAAGTTAAAGTTTAGGGGAACTATAGTAACCTAAGTAGGATAAAAGGAAAAGTTTAGGGGAAAAAACCAACAGAGTAATTTTACCCAAAATAAATGAGGAAGTAGTTCTAGTTGTCTTCTTCGTTGGACTCATCGGAGGTGTTGCCTGCGGCGGCGTTCACGGCGGTGTCAAAGATTCAACAACGGTTAAGGTTTCGGTTGGTGAGGCGTCGGTGGGGGAGGCGCTTGGCGGTGGTTTTGCGGCCAACAGAGTTTCGGTTGGAGTGGAAATGCGGTTTCCGGCTCGGTTCTCCTCTGATCGGACATTTTTGGTGGCCTGCGATTGATGGATGGCGTCGGTGTGACATGGCGGTGCTAGTGAGGTCAAGGGTTGCTGACCAGAATGGCCGGAGATGCAATGAGAGGATGAGGCTGGTTTGCGCGACATCCTCTGCTTCTCTTCTTATTTTTATTTTCTTTTTTGTTTCAGGTGCAATTTCAACTTCAATTCACTCCTATTTAAAGAGAGAGGTTGGATTGATAGGGGCTGGGTGATGATGGAAGAGTGTGGGAGGGGTTGATGGATGGTTGAGGGAAGAGCAGAGATCAGACGCGTGAAGAAGTCCGGCGAGTTTCACGCCGACTTACT
>JBBYHH010478895.1:0-11251 GCA_038382905.1 Daphne laureola
AATTATGATTAAATTTTATATGTTCTATAACTATAACCTAAATATATTACTCAATAATTCATTTTGTAATGAATTATATATGCTGATCTAACTCTTTTGTATCCTGATCTAACTCGTATGTATGTTAATCTGTCTTTTATGTATGCTGATCTAACTCTAATGTATGCTGATTTATCCCCTATGTTTGCTGATCTGACTATTTTGTATGTTAATCTATCTCTTATGTATGTTGATCTAACTCGAATGTATGCTGATCTATCTCTTATCTATGTTGATCTGTCTTCTATGTATGCTGATCTATCTCCTATGTATGCTGATTTATCTCCTATGTATGCTGATCTGACTATTTTGTATGCTGATCTATCTCTTATGTATACTGGTCTAACTCTAATGTATGCTGATCTATCTCCTATGTATGCTGATCGATCTCTTATATATGTTGATCTAACTCTTAGATATGTTGATCTATCTCTTATGTATGGTGATCGATCTCTTATGTATGCTGATTTATCTCTAATGAACGATGATCTATAGTATTAATTAGTACTTCCTCCGTGCTCGATTAATTGGACCATTTAACTTTTATGTTTCAATGTTTGATGGTTGACCCAAATATTCATAAAGATTAGTAATAGAAAAAATTCCCCCAAAACATATATTTAAAATAAGTATGTTGTAAATTATGATAGATATATAATAGTGAACTTTTTAACATCTAAACATCCATGAAAATAAATCATAAATTAAATATTGTGAAAAAGCAAAAAATAAATTATCTAACTAATTGAGGACGAACGAACTATTAATTATAATAATAGTGAGTACTTGAAGAGAAATTTCTCTAATATCTAGTATGTCAAAAAATCTCCCTCATTGTTAAAAAAAATATCTTGAATTACTCACTCATGTTCGGTTATGTGACAATTTTTCTACTTAAAATATATTGAATTTTAAATTTAATTAAGTTCATGGTTTTTATTGTGACGACACTATTTTTTAAAACATTTTTGCTTTAAATATCATACGCATAAGTTCGATTTTCGCCAACTTGTGACTCTAAATATGAGTACTATGATGATTTTGTAGAAAAATAATAGAGTACTTCTCTGATACCAAATTTTAAAAATAATTTACCTTTTTTAGGTTATTTTTATTTCTTATTATAAAATTGTACATATTAATTTACCATGTTAACTTTAATTCACTTATCACTCTATTAATTATACACAACTAAGAACATTGCGGCAGAGCTATGTGGGGACCGGGGATGGCAACTGACACTCCATAATTTTTATAAATATATGGGAACATAGTATAATTTAGATTAATTATGATAAAATTTTATATGTTCTATAACTATAACCTAAATATATTACTCAATAATTCATTTTTGTAATGAATTATGTATGTTGATCTAAGTCTTTTGTATGTTGATTTAAGTCGTATGTATGCTGATATGTCTTCTATGTATGCTGATCTAACTCTAATGTATGTTGATCTATCTCCTATGTATGCTGATCTGACTATTTTGTATGTTGATCTATCTCTTATGTATGCTGATCTAACTCTAATGTATGTTAATCTATGTCTTATGTATGCTGATATGTCTTCTATGTATGTTGATCTATCTCCTATGTATGCTGATCTGACTATTTTGTATGTTTATTTATCTCTTATGTATGCTTATCTAATTCTAATGTATGTTGATCTATCTCATATGTATGTTGATCGATATCTTATGTATGTTGATCGATCTCTTACGTATGTTGATTTATCTCTTATGTATACTGATCTATCTCCTATGTATGCTTCTTATGTATGCTGATCTATCTCTAATGAATGATGATCTATAGTATTAATTAGTACTCCTTTCGTGCTTGACTAATTAGACAATTTAACTTTTATGTTTCAAAGTTTGATGGTTGACCCAAATATTCATAAAGATTAGTAATATAAAAAGTTTTCCAAAAAATATATATTTAAAATAAGTATGTTGCAAATTATGATAGATATATAGTAGTGAACTTTTTAACATCTAAACATCATTGAAAATAAATCATAAGTTAAATACTGTGAAAAAGCAAAAAATAAATTGTCTAACTAATTGAGGACGAAGGAACTAATCAGTACAAGTGACTTTTATTTTAAAATGACATAGTATATATATATTTTTTCACGTGATATTGTATATTAAAAATAATAATAAAATAAACATTGTTTTTAGTAAAACATTTTTCTTAATTACTTGAATCATGAAAGACATGAGAGTTAATCAAGATGAGTCTAAAGTCTATGAGTTATTTATGTTGTATCAAATTTCTTTGTTTTGATTGTTATAGAGGAGACAAAAGTAAGAAAGAAATGTGAATTTTAACTTTTTCTTAAACTACTTGTTAAAAGGATTGTTTAAAGAATTGAGACATAATATAATATTTTGACATTAATTTGCAAAAGTTGACAAATTAAGTATCAATTTGAATAAATATTGCATCTTTCGGCCCTTTACCTTTATTAACCCAATAACAAGATTTTTTAATACACTTTGAATTATTTTATGCAACACTTACACATCTACTCTATATTTATTTTTTTACTCTATATTGTTTTCTCTCCATCTTCTAAACCCGTTATGGTGGACTACCATAGGGTGAGTGGCGACTTTCTTCATATTTTTATGGTAAATTGCAAATAGTTGTTTATGAATCCAATACTTGGTAAAATTTTGAATCCAATACAAATTCAAAAATCTACACTAGGTTGCTTCCTAGGACACGATGTAATAGTTAGATTGTCCTTTGAACAATGTGGCGACCCGAGTTCGAATCTCAAACTCAACATGAAAAAATACATGTGTGAGATAGGGAGCGAACAAAAGGGGCTAGACTTTGGCCGGATACCACGTGTAGACCTATGTTCATGGTCTGATGGAACAAGCTAGTCCAGTGCATTACCTACTCAATCAACTAGGACTCCCGTCCTGAGCAGTGGCGGATGTAGAGTATTACGAAATGGCTAGACTTTTACCGGATACCACGTGTAGACATCTGTTCACGGTTTGATGGGATAAGTTAGTCTAGTGCATTACCTAGTCAATCAACTGGGACTCCCGTCCTGAGCAGTGGCGTATGTAGAGTACTACGAGTGGTGTCCATGGACACCACTCAAATAATGCAAAACCCTATGTAGATATGAGTAATTTTTTTTAATGGATACCACTAAAAAAAATATATGGACACCACTCATATTATTGAGTTTTTGTTATGATTTATTAATTAATTAATACAACTAACTATCATCATTTACTTTACTTATAAGCAATTTAAAAACAAAAAGATCCATGCAATAAATCCATATCATACGCTTATCCACGTGTAAAATATAAACATCCCAAATCTAAAACAAAACAAAGCTTATTATTCTCTCAATTTCTAGAAAATTGATACTACAATTCAACTTTTAAACATGTGATTGACTCATTTTTATAAAGAAAAAATTTGTGAAAATAATTCTTAAAAACAAAAAATCTTAAATGAATATGTCTAGTTTCTTCTTATTATTATTATTATTATTATTATTATTATTATTATTATTATTATTTTTTTTTTTTTTTTTTTCCTTTTTTTAATAATTTCTTCTTGGTGAACAATTTACTCAAAGTATATCTACTTTGTTAACAAATTTGTGAAAATTTCAGTCGAGCATAAATTAATATAAGAGTATTAGTGTATTTGTAATTGAAGTTACCAATGATTGTTCATGTAACCACAATTATTGTTGAGAGATCAGTCTGGGTTATGAAGATTATTAAGAGCAACTTATGAAGTGTGATGTGTGAACGATTTTTTGGCAAATTCTTTATTATATATCTAAAAATAAGTATTTGATTGTATAAATATTGATATTATTTTATTCCGTTTTGACGATCTGAGAAGTCATATGTGCCAATTGCAAGATACTACTTTCCTTCAAAAACAATTTTTTGATACGTTTGGGGATAGAGAATGTGGAAGATGAATGTTTGAACTCAAGACCTCCAATCAATGTCCCTAAAACACAATCACTAAAACACAATCACTAGAGTAATATATAATGTGCAATCGTGGACACCACTTACTAATTTTTTTGGATCCGCTAGTGATCGTGAGGCAACTCTAGAATAGGATGGGCGGTTAGGATATTTCCAATTAATACTAACTAATGATGTATTGGAGATTAGTGAATCTGAGTAAATAAAAAATAAAAAAAAATCTACATTAGGTTCTTTTTATGGATGGTAAGAACATTTTGCTATACATCATCGTGTTGTAGGATAAATCCAAAAACTTTCCACCTTGATGAAGAGATTGGACAGACGACTACACGACATAATCAGTACAACAAAAGAGCCACCTCATCGATGTAAACAACAAAATAACAAGTTGCTCATGGCCACAGTACCAAATACTCTATCTTTTGCGCTTTACAACGAAATACTAACTATAAAGGATACACCTTATCAAAAAAAAAAAAAAAAAACTATAAAGGATACAAACTGGATAAATGAAAAGACTGAATGCAAAATATATTAACTAGAGAAGTACGAGCCCTAGTATGTACAAGTAAAATAACCCTCTTAAATCAATGGTCCGTTTGAGAAATAATTATTTCAATTAGTTATAGTGTTTTAGAAGATTTTTTAAGGAAAAATGTTTCATTTCGTCACTAACGTTTGTGTTTTGGACCCAAACTACCACTATTTAAAAAAAAATACCCAAACTACCATTGCCGTTATAGTTTCGGGTCTCAATTTGCCATCACCGTTATAGTTGCACTGGACCACAGTTGATCATCGCCGGACCACCACCGGAAAATCCGGAATGAGAAAAAAAATACATTGGATTGTAGATCGGGACCTAGGTTCACCAAATCTCTGCCTAGGGTCGTCGGATCGCAGCCTAAGACCGACGAATCACGGCCACAGGTAGGCGAATCGTGACCCAAAACCGGCGAATCGCGAGGCCAGACCGCAAATTGGCAGCCCTTGGTCAGGATCCGGCGGTCCTAGGCCCCGATCTACGACCCTAGACCCCGAATGGTGAGTTTCGGTGTCATTGGTGGCAGCGGTCAGACGGCGGCAGTGCCTGACGGTGACATTGTTAACGGTGAATAGTGGTAAAATGTTAACGTGATGGTAAAATGAGACTAATAAATCATTTCAGTGACAAATTTGGACCATTAAACTATAGAGGGTGGTAAAATATGACTTTTTTTTAGTAGTGGTAATTTGGGTCCAAAAGATAAACGTTAGTGACAAAAAACTACTGTTGAAACACAATTTTTTTTTTTTATACAGTTTTTACATAGCAAAAAACACAAATAAACCCCTGAATTTTATAATTTATCACGAATTGACTACTAAATTTTTTATCCAGCCGAATAAACCACTAAATTTTTAAAATTATACCAATTTATCCACTGCGTTTCATTTTTGATGATATTTTAGGCGAACAAACAATGTGGATTGAATATAAAGTTAAACTTAAAGTGTCTCAAATTATTATTTTTTTTAAATATACATGCACGTTAAGAGAATATTAGATCGTTTTTTTTTATTCTATCCGCGTCTGAGTTTCTCGGTGTTATTCTTTTAACGTGTTTTTTTCAATTGGACATTTAGAGACATTATATTTTGAGCTTCTTGCTCAATCTGTCTCATTCTTTCGCATGAAAAATCATTAGAATTCAGATCCGGTGACTAAATTGATACAATTACAAAAATTCAGTGATTTATTCAATTGAATAAAAAAGTCAATAATCAAACCCTGATAAACTTAAAAATTCAGAGATTTATTTATGTTTTTTTTTCATTTTTACACAATGATTAACCGAAATAATGGTTGGTTCACGAACCGGCCGGTTAAACTGGCCGATCGGGTCCGCTTCTTAGAACCATGATTAAAATGACTTGTAAAAATGTGTGGATCCGGGTTTGAGATGGGAGTCTGGACCAGCGCTGAGTTGCAATTGCAAACAGTAGAAAAATTAAAATTTTGCTTTAAAAAGATGAAACCTTCATGGAATCCGCCAAAAGGAACATAAAGAAATAAAAAGCAGAATCAGTCAAGTCACGTAGTAGAAGGAAGAACTCCCATAACTTCACCTTTAACCCTGCCTTCGCTTTTCTGGTCACCATCAACAAATTTCCAGATTCTCTTCTTCAAAACAGAAGAGAAAAAAGCCCGTCAATTTCACTCCCATCTTTTAGCCCCCGTCATTTCTTCCCATCTCACAGTTAAAGACAGCTCCTTTCTCTCTTCTTCTCCTGTTTTCCACACTGTTTGTAGATCTGGGTCGGCTCGCAATCTTGTCTCCTTTCATGGGTTTTTGCTGAATTTTTCATGAGAAAATCTGGAGTTCACCATTTAAGCTGGGAGCACTGAAACTGAAGCTCGGGTCTTTTTAAATTTTCTGAAAAAATGGAGACGAAAATGAAGAAGTATAATAGGCAGGTGAGTCCAGAGAGGTCCAAAGTTTGGACAGAAAAATCGCCCAAGTACTATCAGAAGCAACACCAACCGAAGCAGCAAAAGAGTAGAAAGGTTGCGGTTGTTTACTACCTCTGCAGAAATCGCCAGCTGGAGCATCCCCACTTCATTGAGGTCCCTCTCTCCTCTCCTGATGGTCTATACTTGAGAGGTAATTAATTGGAAGTACTTAATGCATGTTAATTGTTGCCAGGTTCTTTGTTCAAGGAATCATCTGCTTTTTTTATGTGAGAGTTTATGAGGAATGTCCTTTCTTGTGTATTTCTGCAGATGTGGTTGAGAGGCTTAATGTTCTTAGAGGTAAAGGAATGGCTTCTATGTATTCTTGGTCCTCTAAGAGGTGAACATTCTATTTCTGCTTATGTTTCCTGCTTATGTTTTCTTGATTAAGGACTTGTGTGTTTAAGTGTTGGGTCAATTAATTTGGCAGGAGTTACAAGAATGGATTTGTATGGCATGATCTTTGTGAGGATGACTTAATTCTTCCTACTCATGGGAATGAATATGTTCTCAAGGGTTCTGAGCTCTTTGAGGAATCATCTGGATCAGGTGCCTCCAGTTCTATCTCTTAAACTTGACATGTATTATATGGAAATGGAAGACAACGATAAAACAATGAAACCTCACAACTAATCATTTTTTTTTTGTTTTTTCAAAAAATATGTAGAGCGTCTAACAGCTGCTGGAAACACAAGATTGCAGAATCCGAAGCAATTGCCTGAACCACCATCTTCATCTAGAAGTCAAGAGGATTCTTCTTCCTCTTCAAGCTTGAATGTGAGGAAGGGTAAGCATTCACAGGATGATGAGCTTTCTCCTCCTGCGGAACGGCCTAGCTCATCTGATGTGTCTCCAGAATCTAGAGATGGGAAGGTTTCGTCGTCGTGGGGTGGTTCTCTAAGCTTGACAGAGTACAAGATTTACAAGAATGAGGGATTAACAGATGCTTCAACGCAGACCGAGGAAAATGTGAACGGAAGTAAAACAAAGGAAACTTGTACCAGGGGTGTTTCGACTGATGATGGATCAGTTGATGGTGAGCATGTTAATGATGATCAGAAACAGGTTCGATGTGAAAACGAGAACTCTGAGATATGCAAAGAGTCGGTCTCTCCACCTCCGTCCAATGCTAGCGCATCATCTTCCGGAGGGAAAGTTGAAACCTTGGAATCTCTTATCAGAGCTGATATTAGTAAGCTCAACAGTTTCAGGATCCTTGAAGGGGGAGAAGTTCGAATTCAAAACCCCTCTAAGCTCAAGGCCACAAATATGTTGATGCAGTTGATCTCTTGTGGATCAATATCAGTAAAAGATCACAGCTTTGGCCTTGTTCCTACTTATAGGCCTAGATTTTCCCATTCCAAATTTCCATCACCCTTCTTTTCAACTTCAATAATGTTCGGGGAGCTGGATTGCTTGTCGGAGAATCCTAGGCGGATGGGTCTCCGTCTAGAAGATAAAGAATACTTCAGCGGCAGCTTAGTGGAGACCAAAACACTCAAGGAAGAAAAGGATGTGCATGTTTCTCTTCAGCGTTCCTCCTCATACAATGCTGACAGGTACAAACAGGTTTTCTAAAGCTTAGAAACCAAGGCTTTTCTACCATTGAAACAAGTTGTGAGTTCAATTGTTTAATAAAGGATAATTGGAAAACGTTAGTGAAAACAGCAAAGCTAAGAACTTTTGTCAACTGGCAGCTAGTTTGTCTCTCAAATCTCGTGCTAATATGCTTTTCCAACTTTGTATCGTCTGAATTGATTCTAGTATTTCTATGCTGCAAGTCATGTGAAATTATGCCTCGGACATTCCAGCTCATAATTTAGTGCTCACTGCAGGACTTGCAAGGAATTGGATTCATCCAAAGATGGCAGGATTTCTAAATGTATTCCCCTACCAATCAAGGCTTCAGCAAGCAAGCAGATGAAGAGCGAGTCGATTAGATCCCCTGCTTCTGAGAAACCGAGACACTCCAATGCTGGTGGTGATGACAGTTCACGGGCTCTATCGGGTAGCACATCTAATGGAAGCAGTAAGAGGTTTACAGGACCTGCTGATAGTAAAAAACCTTCTAAAAGAGTAGAGTCCTTCAGAGATGAGAAGGAGAAAGTTATCCAGATAGAAGAAAGTTGAGTGTTAATTCTTACATCCCCAGCTTACAAAATTTCTTTCTGAATTTCTTTTTGACATTTTTGTTCAAAATTTTCTTAACAGGCTTGCTTCTGGAGCTAGGGTTGTAATCCAATCAAAGGCACCATCTTGGTTGTAGCTAAAGAGCACCTTCTTATCTTTATCACAATCATGAAAGTGGTAGCAGGAAATCAAACAAAGTCCAGTTCAGACATGGTTTTGAATTTGAAATCATTCCATGAAGGGGCCAAATGTGATTGATATTTTTTGTTAACCTGAAAAAAGCTTATAAAGGAGAAGGAAAAGAAAGAACAAGGAAAGGTGATTCTCCCTAAATTTGTGAAGTGCTTTTGTTGAGGTAAAGCTTTTTGGTCAGCTTTCATGCTGAAATGAGATCTACTCCATTATGAAAAAGGAATTTGTTTTTTCAAAAAACAAATGAAAGATTGAACTTTTGAACAATAATTTGCGCTATGTTCTCTTAGAAATACACACTATTCATTTATTTTCATCTATTTTTTCAACCTTTCTATATGTAAATTCAATATTTATCACAAAAAACATAACTTTCTCCTTTGCAATTAAATGCGATGCATGTAATGTTTAAATATTAATTAAATTTGTGAAAAGAATTTGAGAAAAGAATGTCAAAACGTTTTGCTGGCCATAGGATTCTCCAAGGGACAGCAAAAGTTGGCCTTTTGAATTTGAAGTCAAAAGACACAGTGGGTAACAATGTTGTGCTTTTGTGTCCCTGAGTTTGTTTTTGGCTTAGGGTCAATTCAGGAGAGTGGAATTTTTTTTTTTAAAAATTTAAGGAAATGTATTTTGATTGATAAATGAGATGCATTTGAATCTAGAAATTTAAAGAAAATATTATTTTATAATAAATTAATAGATTTAAGATTGTTAGATATATTAAAAATTGAAAAAATAGAAGAAAAAAAATTCTATTTTTTTTTTCTATGCGCGCTGAAATGACCTTAGTTTGATGGTCTTCTTGCTGTTGTTTGCTGTAATGTTGTCTTGTCCCTGCGTTCTGTTCATTTTGTTTGCTTGTACGTATTCCAAAGGATTGATTGCACCTTTCAATAGCAATAAATCAACTGTTCGTTTTTTCAGGAAATTTTTCTCTATTTAATTTACCAAAAAAGAGAGTTTTTTTTTTTTTTTATCAGTGTTTTCCTTTCTCCAAGAGCTTGTTTGGTTGCGGGGATGATAAAGGATGGGATGAACTTTATCTTATTTATTCTTTGTTTGGAGCATCTACGGATGGGATTAGAACAATCCCATTTTTTTCTCACAAAAATGGGATAACTCTAATCCTTACAAAGTGATTGATTAAATTTTTGGAATGAGAATAGATTTTGTTATTGTTCCCAGATGCTAGAACTAGAGATGGGTGTATCCGTTAAATTCTTCACGCTCAACCGAATTGCTTCACTACGGAGCGGATCAGTTTTATGATCCATCTTTGGTGAAGCAGATCATGGAGCTCCACCGATAAAAATATTATTTACAGCAGTCCCCCAACTTTAAAAAAAATGACAAAATGATCCTCTAATTTTTAAAAAAATTACAATTTAGTCTTCAATTTTTTTAAAAATATACATTTTGGTTCAAAATTATTTACATTTTTTGTCCCTCAACTTTATTAAAAAATAAAAACATAACCAAAACTTTAAAAAGTTACACTTTAGTCACTATAATGAAGTGGATTATGGAATGATCCATCCCAATGCGGATCAATGCAGATCGATCCATGGAACGGGTCGACCCAACTTGAACAGGGAAGCAACATCCAAGTTCAATAGATAAGATATGAGATAATCCCATCTTTTCCATCCTACATTATCCTATCATATTTCATTTTAATCATCCTATCCCACCTTATTTTATCCCAACAACCAAACGTATGTTTTCTCAAAAAAATTTAGTCATAAACATTCCATCTAATTTTCAAAACGTAATTTTTTCTCAGTAACACACCCTAGCTTAAACAATAATGTTGAGAACTAGATTGGGTCCATTAAAAAAAAAGTTTGGGTTCATAAATTTTACCCAGAGAAACAAGTCAGCGAGCGAGACGGGCTGCCATTAATACGACCATGTCCCGACATCACTCACTTGTCTATTCCTTTTCTTCATTTTGGATGCATAAAGAGTAGGAGTCGTTTTCTTTATCCCGGATGAGACATAATCATCGTGGTTTTATGGATTTTTTAAAGTGGTTTTTATTTATCATTCATAACCACATAATTACGATTATTCGTAGTTTACGGTTTAACAACAGATATTTTTAATAAATTTATTTATTATTAAATATAAATTTAATTATTTAATATAATTTTAAATTTTAAATATAATTCTATATCAATTATTAACGAAGGCGGATCTACATGTTGCAAATGGGGTCCATGGACCCCCTTTTTTCCCTAATAATATGTATATGTAATATATAATTTATTGATAAATTTTTTTAAAAGTTATAATGGATCCTTAAATTTTGTGATATTATTTCTATACTTTATATTTCATTCATCTAAAAAAGTTTTACAACACTAAGTGATATGTAAAAAATACTGAAATATAGTCAATAT
>JBBYHH010479006.1:0-19673 GCA_038382905.1 Daphne laureola
GGTTGGGCTGGGGTAAGGGGATAAGCTGGGTTGGGCTTAAGATTCTGGTTGAGTTATAGGTATATGTGTTAAAACCGACCTGAATCCGAAAATAACCCAGAAACTCGGGTCGGGTCGAGTTAGGCTGCATATATACTCATCCAAATCCGACGCATACCCGAAAATTTGGGCCAGGGCACGGGTCGAGTCGGGTCGCGGGTTTCATTTTCACCCCTATTTTTGAGTTACGTTTGTTAACGTTGAGGACTTCATTGTGAACTCAAAAAATTATAGGACTAACTCATTAGAAATCACAAACGTATATGACTCTTAGTGTGCTTTTCCCACTTATCCAGTTGGGGGTGGGGGTGAAAAAAGAGGAGGTTGCTATTTTTTATTTTAATTTTTTTCCCGAATTTGTGCAATAAATACTCATTTTTTGGGTCGCCAAAATAAAAGGGTAATACTTTTGTACTCCTAAAATAATGTTAATTCAATCAAAATAGCCCAACATTATATCCAAATAAGATTTTAATAGCTCGGGTAAAAACTGTGCATGTCTATGCATTCTACTCATTTATAAGTTTATGAGTCGTTATTTTTTATTAATATAATTGTCATATCTAATCAGCATGATTACTTACTTTGTTTATTATCGTTTTTTTAATATTTCTTAAGTTAGAAAAAAAAATTAAATTTTCATCATTTGCAAGTTTGGTGTTATGGAGTTTTATCGCGTCCAAATTTTGGTGGTGATTGTGTTGTTGAGTTGAACTAGTCTTGTTTTCAGAAATAAATCTGAAGTTATGATGAAATACACGAAAATGACGTCAGAAGCAACAAAAAACGTTATGAAATCTGACGAAAGCTTTATCGGAAGAGACGACGACAAACGTGTGTAGTGCCATATTACGATATTGAGATCACTCATTTTAATAATCCATTGATTATTGGGTTAGCACCTACTAGTGTTATCCACGTCCGTGTCCATCTTTTACTCCATTATATTAGCCTCTTCGCATATATTTTTTTTATCAACATTTTAATATATTTAAAAATTTGATATATTAAGTGGATCAAATAACAACATATTTAGAACGAAGAAGTATAAGGATATGATTTAACATACTCAGTTTACAAAAATTAAAAGATAGGGAGTATAATAATTTGAATCACATATTCTAATAATAAAAAATCTAAATTAAGAAAAATCCACACTTCACGTTTTTACATGGTAGGAGAACTGTCGATTGTCGAAGCAGATACTTACTGCACCGAATTATTATTTAATCTTGAACTATTTAAATGCAACAATTTCTCAACAAAAAACGAATATAATCGAGAATTAGGTTGCAAGGGACCGTAAGTAGTAGGTCCTTCGCTGAACAAATGATGGCGATGTCAAATGAACATGTTCAACATACTGAAATACTTAGAGGGTGTTTGGTTCAAATATTTTAGAAATATGGATTCTCAAAATTTATTTAATTCATAGAATTTTATATTTGATTTATTTTGAAAAATAATTCTCCATCATTCTCATAATCTTATGATTCCTCATCCTTCATAAATTTTTGGATTCAAAATACCAGCTCTAAACAAGATATTCTTGAATTTAGAAAATTACAATAAAACCTTCTAATTTTATATATTGACATATTTAGTCCTTGAATTTAAAAAAAAATTATAAAATGATCACTTAAAATTACACATTTGGTTCCTGAATTTTTTAAAAATTACAAATTGATCTCTGAAAAGTACACATTTACTCCCTAAAGTTTTGTAAATTTTATAAAATGGTCCCTACAAAATTGCATGATTAGTCCATAATATTTTATAAAAGTTACAAAATGATCCATGTATAATCCATATTTTTAAGATTCTTGAACCAAACACAAAATTATGAAAATCTACATTTCTATTCTCTATCATTATTCATTAATACTTTCTATGTATAATGAAAACATGTGTTAAAAGGCTCTTAAATTAAATACCTCAATTTATAAAGTATGACAATTTCCAAATCTTGAATGCGTAAATCCATTAAAGTCTCCCAATCCATTTCAATTCCAACGGGCTAGGCTGCACAGCAGAAGTGAGTGTTGTGTGGTTGGATTAGATCGCCAAAAATAAAACATTATGACTTCAATTTGCAAAACCTCTAAAACTAGAAGACCCTGCATGCTTTTAGAACGTTACCTAAATCGGATTCGGCGCCTCCCTTTTAAAATTCAATTTGCTCCCCCAAACTAGCCGTTATCTAACATAGAAGAACTACCTTTCTCATCTCATCTCATCTCATCTTCCTCATCGCTTCAATGGCAGCTTCCCTGGATACTTCGCCGCCGCTGCCGCTGCCGCATCTCAACCGGGTGATTAAATTCATCTCTTGATCTTTAAACTTCATCCTCTTTTTTTTTTCTTCCAAATTTGTTCTTCTGATCCGGTTTTTATTCCTTCAATTTACAGGGCTCATCCACATCTCTGCCACCTTCTTCGTCTTCTTCTTCTCCTCTGCTCAGCCCTGCCTCCGACAGCCGCATCTGGAGCGCTCTCCGCTCCCGGGTTGACCAGATTCTCGAAGATCGCCACCAGACCCGAACCGATCACCTCGGTGTTGTGCGTTTGCAATCTCATCCCTTCCCATGTCTGAACTCAATTAAGAAAAAGTTTTCTTCAGCTGAATTCCTTGATTCTGTCTGCAGAACCCAGGTGGAGATTCCGGTAGAAGCAAGCGGTTGAAGGAGGACTCGAATCTCTTGCTAAGAGGGTTCGATTCAATTGCACAATCTCTTTCCCTGCTGTCCAACAATCTGGATAATGCTCTTCAGGTTTTACCTGAAAAAAAAAAATCATTGCTTTTCAAGTATTTACTCTTTATTAACAGAAATGTGAAATGAATATTCTTCACTACATTCTCAGTTTTCCTTTGAATTTAGGGAGCAAGAGATCTTGGTCAGCCACCCACATTGAGTGATATATTACACGCCAGTCTGAAGAATGTAGAGCCTAAGCAAGAGGATGATTCAGAAGAGGGCCGCAAGAAGGGACAAAAGAGGAAATTTGATCCTGCAGAATCTTCAGATGATAAGTCTGATAATAACTCCCCCAAGGAAGAGGAGCAGATTCCAAAACAGAATAAGATAATGAAGAAGGCCAAAAATGTTTGACATTTCTCTCTAATTTTCACCCTTCATCATCATCAGATTCCATAACACCAGTTAATTTGTATGTTTTGCTTTTGCAGCTTGCTATTTCCATGGCAACAAAAGCTGCTTCTCTTGCAAGACAGCTGAAATCTGTAAAATTAGACTTAAGTTTCATGCAAGAACGGTGTACATTGCTTGAAGAAGAAAACAGGCGGCTTAGGCATGGCATGACAGAAGAAGGGGTGAGGCATGAGGAAGATGATCTGGTAAGTAGCAGCTATATACACACACATTTATATGTTTTCAAGTCTCAGACTTGATGATAATTTCCTTGAAAAAATGTGAAATTTGTAGGTGAGGCTTCAACTGGAAGCACTTCTTGCAGAGAAGTCCAGGCTAGCAAATGAGAATGCAAATCTGGTTAGAGAAAACCAGTGCCTTCATCAGCTTGTAGAGTACCATCAAATAACCTCCCAAGATCTCTCTGCTTCTTATGAGGAAGCTATAAAGGGAATGTGCCTGGATTTTTCATCTCCCCTAGAAGAGGAACTCAGTGATGATGATGATGAAATCGAAACAAGAAAATATTCAGGCGATGACAAATCCGCCATTTCTACTTCTCTCAATAAGTCATTTGCTGAAGAACAGCAGTAAACGGTTCTCCTGAGGGTTTGGAATTTGTACAATAATGCTTCCCACTGAGTTCAAATTCTTTGTAGTCATGTTTTCCCTTCAGTAATAAATAATAGCGTAACTTACAAAACCCCCCTGAGGTTAGGTGAAATCTCCAGTTTCTCCCCTCAGTTTTGAGAAACCTTCAGAAAACCCCCTAAGGTACTGTAAAACCTTCAACTACCCCCCTCAATAGTTAATTCTGTTTAATTTTTCGTTAAATTCACGGAGAAATCACCTAATTACATTATAAATATTTTAACCCTAACAATTTTACTCAAACATTTGGGATATAAATAGAAAATTTCTCCACGAATTTAACAGAAAATGTAACTGGATTAACTATTGAAGGAGGTAGTTGAAGATTTTACAATACCTTAGGGAGATTTCTGCAGATTTCCCAAAATCAAGAAGAGAAACTTGAGATTTCACCTAACCACGGAAGGTTTTTGTAAATTACCCTTATTTCTATGGTATTGTAAACTTTGCTACATCATGTTCATGATCCCAACATTTACTTTTAATTTTATTTCTTAAGTATACTTTCACAAATATAATTGTTTACAATCCTCACACGAAGCGCAGAGGATAGATATAATATTTTTACGTGTGGGAGTCTTCGCATATAAAACCATCAAATAGCGCGGGAAGGAAGACAATAGATTCGCTTGGAAGAAACGCTTCACCTCACATTAGCGTTAGAGGTTGGGAAATTTTTTGAACGGTCATGATAACTTCCCCAAACCTGTAACACTTAAAAGGTATGTTGAAAAGAGTTTTCCAATCTCTAACGTTAAACAAGAGCGTTTTCCCAAACCCAAACGGAATAAAATGTTGCTGAACGTTCCAATATAGTAAAAGGATAAGGTAAATCAGACCATGTTTGGCCTTTGGGGAAGCAGAAGATTATAGAACTTATCATGAAGAAAGAAATTCTTTCCCTTGCTGTCCACAACCTTTTTCCAACCGCAACATCCGCCATTCACAATCTTCTTGAGATCATCGACTCCTGTGTAATGTGGATCCAGAATAAGAAAAGCACAATCCCCACTTGTTTCGTTGTAGTCAACTCCTAGAAGGGTATAAGCTAGAACACCTCCACCTGCATTCAAAGAATAGAAGCATGGACAAGGAAGCTCGGAAATTTCAGGTTGCATTACAAGACATGTTACACTATGTACAAGCACTCTATTTCTTGTCACATGCTCCCTCCTATCCCGAAAAGAAGACCCATCTGACTAGGCATGAAGATTAAGTGATGTTGACTTGAGAGTAATAAAGTAAAATATACATATGAGACAAAAGTAACATTTCTGAGTAGGAAGAGAAAGTAAATAGGTAAAGTTGATGTGAAATGTTTCTATAAAAGAAAATACATTAATTTTTCAAGGACAACCCCAAAAGCACTTGTATGTTGTTTTATGGAACGGAGGAGGGAGTATTCTTAATTTCATTTTCTTTTTTCTTTTTCACTGTTACCTATCATGACTGGAGTTCCTTGACTCTCAAAGTGCAGTGCAAGCTCACGACATTTCCCAGGGAGCTCTGCTCCCGACCTAATGTTGAGAACCTTGCAACTCACCTGCCAGATGCAGCAAGTTAACAAAAAGATGAATAAACTTCACGCTTTGGACACAACCACTTTGTAAAATTGCAAGATATGGAGTAGTATTATTTTTCTTTAAAGAAAATGCGGACGGACAATCTGATTGGGGCTTGCTTGAAAAGTATTGATGAAAGTTAGCATCATACGTACACCTAGAAGTTTATCCAAGACAAAACTGAGCTCAATAGCTCCAATCCATTCTTGTGACGCAACAAAAGAAGGATCTTTGTCACCAATATCAACCAGTGCTTGTTGTATATCCCTACGAGACAATCATTATTATGCTAATTAAAATTCAAAAGACGGAAACTATAGAAAATAAGGCTCGACATCTGAAATGCTATTTCGCAACTGAAGAAAAACAAAAACGATGACCGAGACACCACCCACGGAGATAATTCTCAGAGAGTGCTAAGCAACCCCAGGAAACAAAAAGAACTCAGTCATCCGGAAGGTGCCATACCTATGAGAAGGTACATTTACAGATGTATAGTGTTGAAGTCTGAACCACGATATAATAGTTTGTAGAGAGCGGTAAGCACAACCCCAGCCCTTACAAAGAAACATACAAAATTAGCAGAAGTAAAGAAGTTATTATCCTGATACAAAAGACAATTAACAACTGATCTTTTGTTCACTGTTCGACCAAGACGTGGAGAAAATCAAATCTACTATTTCATGAAAAGTATAGGACTATAGAAGCACAATAAATAATTTTGATAAATATGTTATTCCTAGCAGTATCTATCTCATACAAAGCAGTAAAGGGATAAATATGTTATTTATGGAGACTTGCAGCAGTTTGACATTCCGTTTCTCATCGAGCGAAAGAAGCGGCCAAAGCAATAATAATGTACTCCCTCCGTCCCAGGAAAACTGATACGTTTGTCAGCATTTAATTTATGATTTATTTCCTTCAACATTCTAGCATAAAAAGTCAAATATTTTATATACATATGATACTTTGATGTGTTAGTTTTGAAATATATCTTTTAAGAATTTTTTTAACGAATTTTTCCTAATACAAATTTGAGTCAAACACAAGATCAAAAGTCAAACGTATTAATATTGCTGGGACAGAGGTAGTATTTCTTTACTATCAGAAAATATGCATTGTATAAACAGCCACCGGTTGTTTGAAAACATTTTTATTGATTATCAACTATGGTTGAACTAGTCCAAAAATATATTGTATGCATAAAACTGACTAGAACTAGTTAGACCCTAGGCTTGATCCCTTTATCTTTCGAGCTGCTTTAAATTAATAGAGATTTATAAGGATTGATGTCAATTTGAAATCTGCGTGAATTTGTATCTATAGGATACCATCATAATCACGATATTGAAGGAATCTTGACATGATAAAGACACAATTTATCCACTAAGCCCAATGATAACATAATCATGGTAAAGGGGAGAAACCAGGAACATAATCGGTACATGAAATGCACAAGCAAGGTACTAGTTTTTCCATCATCCTGTTTACTCGATAATACTCCGTATTCACTATCCATTTGTTATGAACATATGAAATGATCACTGCTTGAAACATGTTTTTCAAGAAAAAGAAACATAAATACAAGCATTTGGAAGAAAATCTTACCAAGTCATCATATCCATTTTGAAGATAGTGGTAGTACTCATAAGAACCTTGAACCAGAGAAGAAAAACCTCCCAAAACTGAAAATGAATCCACTTTAGTACAGCATCAGGCATAAGGGAAACTTAAAATAGTCAGATGCACACTGGCAGTCACCTCCACTACTTGGAATCCCCATATGTACATCTTTAAGGAAAGCAGAACCTAACAAGACCGGTGCAGGGTTAAAAGAGAACTGAAATACAATGGGAAAATCTGAAACATCCTGCTGTAGAAAAGGTTACCTTTCTGATTCAAATTTTTCTTGGAAGTGGCTACTGCTGACAGATAAATGGCATTGGCAATTCTTAAAAGGGGGCGATCTAATGGTAATCCTAGCCTTGAATGCAAGGATTTCCTTACTGTAACTGCAAGGATACAGATTCTTAGTTCAGTAATCCTGAAATAGAATCCTATCAACTATCAAAATTTGCAATCAAATAAGCAGCTCATCACTACATAATACTGTTAAAATCAACCAGCAAAATAGCATAACAGTATTTTTTTGTCGTCAAATATTCATTTGTTTTTTTTTTTTTTATCCACAAATATTCATTTGTTAAATAATCCATCACCAGTGCCATAATACTTGTTATGCAAGGTTACACAAGCAGACAAAGAAACATCACTCTAAATACAAGAAGCAGTTCAACCTAGTCCATTAGCCGTTGCTTTTAACTAGACATGAATGGGGGATGGCAAGACAGGAATATATTGGCTGAAACAGTCAGATTTGGACATCTAAAGTGTCAATTGTAGATAGCTTTCATTCATAAAACTACGTTTTTAGCCGTACCTTGCTTCATTTCTGTCTCCCCATAATTAAGTTCATAGATAACAGTAATTGGGAAAAGAAGTCCGGGTGGACAAAAGTGAAATGGATGTAGCTGCAAAAGAAAAAAGAAAAGGAAATCTTAAATTGTTTGGAGATTCATGGATCACACACCATCCATAAGCAATATTAAGATATTACAAGGAAGATCAAAGCTCAATCTTCTTCAGCAATTTAGAAACTAAGCAGTATATAATTCCAAAATCGATATACATGTGAGCAAACGCACCAGCATGACTTCTGGTAGAAAAGCATAAATCATCTATGATATAATGAATCTTCATTTCAACTACTCACTAACTTGGTTTAAATCTAATCTGATATAATCTTCATTCCATTTTCTGTCATGGCTCCAGAGGTATCATTTATCAAGGTTTTTTTAATAGATAAAATTATGCTTAAACACATCAATGCAGAATTGCCATGGGTAAACCTAATTCCTAAGAAAGACAGATGATAAAGAAAAGCCACATTAGGAGTTTTTTCCAACCTATATGAGTGGGTAGAACAGCCTGCTGCAACTTAGAAATTAGCATTTTCTGGATCAGTTGAAGAGTGAAACCCAGTACGGGTCTGTGTCTGCTGCACGCCTTAAAAATATAGGGTTGGGACTTTAAACGGGTTGAAATAATTTATGTAGGGATTCAACTTAAGGCAACACTAGGGGTCATGTTACACCTAACATGAAGAAATAGTAAAAGCAAAAAGAATACTGCAGTTATGTAACTAAGGAATCCAAAGCAGTAAAGAAGATACAGAAAAGTAGACTAAAGGAGGATTCTGTTTGAAAGTTTTTTATAAACACAGTGGTATAAAAAAAATGTAACAGAGGTGACTTTTGATGAAATAATCCATAAGTTCATAATTCATCCCAGCTCTCCTTAAATTATTGCAGTATAAAGTGAGAACATGGCAGTGGGAGCACAAGCATTGTGAATTTCAGGTTTCAAACTGAGGGATGCAATGCAACTTAAGTGACGGAAGTTGTTATACAGTTGAAGTTGTAATCAATAATATTACCTGAGGATGTCGTGACAGTAGGTGGGGCAATGTGGCCTTCTTCATAGCTTTTAATTGGTCAGCTAGTGCAGGAATAACTAGTTTTAAAACAGCATAACTAATAGGAATGCTCTTGGTTGCATAGGACATAACCTCTAGGCTGAAATCCACAAGTACAAACTTCGCATCTTCCGTAGCTTGTTTCACAAAATAAAACCACCTTCAATTTGGGTTGCATGGATGTATAATATTAGAATTTAAGCATTATTACAAACAGGCTAGTAACATAAGCATGTACCTGGAAAATATTGTGCAACGGGAGCAGAAGGCGTTTGAGACTTTTCTGATCTATTAAACAGGACAGATACTTGGATGACATCTGCATTCTAAGCATAGAAGTTCAGTGTCGCCAAATTTCAACAAGAGCTATTTTAATTTCATGAATTTGGCACAAAACATGCTGCCTAGCAAAAGTGAATCATGAAAACATGTGTACAAAATAATCCATGAATGACATGTCCTTTTACCTCAGCAGAGAGCTCGGAAGAAGATTTGCTTTTCAAACAGAACTTTGCACACTGCATAACACTCTGGCCAGAGATTTGGCTGTTCTCACCCTTGAGCTGTAAATTCTGAAGATCTATATCAGAATTTAAATCTGTTGCTCGAAGAATTATGGGCACTTCTGCATTCTCAGAAGCTTTATTTGACACATCTAGAATGTATGCAACCTTTGGATCTTTCAATTTGGCAAGAACATCTTCAGTTTTAAGCAAGAAGTTCTTCTCAGCATCTGACAAACAATACAAGACTCATTAGATGAAAAGCCCACCAAAGATGTACCAAATCCAAACTATAAAAAAAGTTTCTAAATAGCCATAAGGCATCACTAGAACCAGTTGAAACGAAATCAAATATTAGTATATTACTAAAACTTTGAAAAAAACAGATGTCCTTTCTTCTTATGCCAGTAATTACAGCCTTCACAATCTAGTCATGTCAGATGCATCACCCTATGTGACGCAGAGCAAGGCAAGCAGAAATCCCTGTGATACCTACATATATCTGAAAGCAAATAAAACATCCAATAAAAATTCAACTAAAAAGCAACACAGTGGCAGGTGTGTTTTTGTTTCAAACAAAGCAGATATAAAATCCACTGATCTTGTCATCCAGAACACAGAGGAATCTTAACAGGAATTTGGCACGGGAGCAAACACCAAACTTTGTCACGATTGACCATGTAAAAACCCCAGTTCAATTGAGAACCACGTACTTTAAGAAATTGTAAAGACAAACAGTATCCTAATAAAAACTTCAAATTCCATTCATCACGAGACATGCATGCAACATTTCCAGATCTGTAACATAGTTAAATGCAACATTCATGCTATAATCATGTATATTTTGCAAGCGAATGAGGATGAATCTAATCCCTAATTCCATTCCGTCATACATATCTCCTTCATCTATTGCAGCTTTTATGTCTCTTCGATTCAGACCTTTATAAATCTAGAACTAAATGGAAAAATTTAAGGCAAGCGTGCTAGGTTAAACTACATTCCGTTTATCAAATTAAGTAAATTCAATGAATTCAAACCGATTATTAAATACCCCTGAAGGCAAAAAACAGGGGACTTATCAAATGGAAACTCAGAGTAACTGGAACCTCCGTGTTTGAAGGAAACAATACGACACAGCAATGATATTTTACCAGTCAGACTTTTATCAGAAAAGTACAGAGGGACCTTCAGCGAAAGCTTGCACCGGAGCAAACACCCGTTCTCCCAAACATACTTGTCTGGATTCTCATTGTACAGAACCGAAGTGACATGTTCCAGGCTCGTCGACTTGCCGCTGTTTGACACAAAAAAGCGAATATCAACACCATTCGAATCTGCGACGGCCCCAACAGTTTCCTCAAGGCCTGTTCCCTCTACTTCATATAGAAGAACACGCAATTTCCGAGCAGCGTCGATAGCTTTACAGGCGTTCTTCTCCCAGTCAGAAGCTCCGACTACCAAAGCTCCAATTACCTCGAATCCTCTCGGAAGCAGTGTTCGTATTTCTTCTGCTCGAACCCAAATCAATAAGGGCCGATCAGTGAACTGAACCGAATTTAACAAAACAGAGATGATGCAGCGTAACGGAGAAAAAAATGTAAAAGGGTACCGGATTCTTTCAAGAAGTCTACAGATAGAGAGGAGGTAGACCCTGAGTCGGTGTGGATGCATCTGAAGGTTGATATGATCGTCAGCCGCCGGAAAAATTGGGATCCGACAAGCCATTGGAGGTCCGATTCATTCCTGGAACTCAAAAGCTTAGGACAAAGAATTGTTATGCTCTCCTTCTCGATCATCGTTTATGGCTTTGTGCCACTGCTTCTATGCAGTGGATGCTCGTGTTTCTTCGGAAAGGAGGTAAATGATTAAAAACAAATGACGCAGAGAGCCGCTCTAAGCCTGTGTAACAGAAACTTCTAGTTAGTGCTTAATACTCCGTTTGTTTCCATCAAGATAAATTAAAATTTAATTAAGATAAATAATATAAAAAATAAAAAATATATATAAAAAAAATTAAATTATAAATTATGAGAAGAATATAAATAATTTAATTTTATATATTTATAAATTTATAAAAATAAATTATAAATTAAATATTGTAAAAATAATAAAAAAAATGTACCATCT
Source organism: Daphne laureola (assembly GCA_038382905.1). Classification (NCBI taxonomy): domain Eukaryota; kingdom Viridiplantae; phylum Streptophyta; class Magnoliopsida; order Malvales; family Thymelaeaceae; genus Daphne; species Daphne laureola. Next base: position 11,567 of record JBBYHH010479006.1, read on the forward strand.
TCATGGAACGGAGTGAGTATAAGATACCGAGTAACATTTTCATTTTTTACGGTTTAGTTTTCAAAGTTTTACTTGTGTTAGTGTTTTGAGTATTATTCATAATTTGATGGTAATTAAAAGTTTTATTGGTTCAAAAATTAAACTATTCTTTTTGTTAGTCTATAATAAACATTTGCTAATGAAAGAAATCATGTTTTTCAATATATTAATTGATTTTCGATTTGTAGTCCATTCGCTAACATTTAGATTCGTAGTAGCATTAGCCAGAACGCTATTTCGTTACTCAACAACATTGTTTCTTGATCTTCCAAAGTTGTGTAGCGTATGGCCCCTTACATTCGTTAGTGTGAGAAAATAGACATTTTCGTGAAGAATGGCGATTTACTTTCCCATAATGGCGTCCACTTAATAACGAGCAGGGTTAGAAATGACAAATCATGTTCCATTCCTCCAAGTGTTTAGGGTTTTACAGTTTAGCTCTCGTAGTTTTTTTTTTGTCATTGTTTGTGTGCTATTGTTAATTTGATGGAATTGAAAAGTTTTATTTGTTCAAACTGTGAAGTCTTTGTTAGTTTCTAATAATCACTTGTTAATGAAAAAATCTGGTTTTATGAAGCAAAAATTGATTTCTAATATGTAGTGCATTTGCTACAATTTAAAGTCGCAATAGTTTGGTGTGAACGTTATTTCTTTACACCTTAAGATTGTTTCTTCGTCTTCCCAAGTTGTTTTCCCTATAGCCAATTACATTTGCCACTCTGAGAAAGTAGACTTTATCGTGATGAATGACGATTGAGTTCCTGATAACGGCGTCCAACTAATAATAAGCAGGGTTAACAATGAATAATCACGTTGCCTCCTCCAAGTAATTAAGTTTTTACAGTTTAGCTCTCATAGTTTTTTTTTCTTGTCAATGTTTGTGTATTATTCTTAATTTGATGGAATTGAAAAATTGTATTCTTTTTTTTTTTTGAAAGGGGAAAATTTGTATTCATTAAAACTGTGAAGTATTCTTTCTGTTAGTCTCTAAAAACAGTTGTTAATGAAATAAATAACATTTTATGAAGGGAAAATTGATTTCCGCTTTGAAGAGAATAACGTTTTATGAAGGGAAAATTGATCTCGATTTTGTAGAGAATTCGTAGTGTTAGGAGTTGCATGCATTAAGCATTCTTGACTTTGTTCTCTCAAACTATTTGTTTTGATGATTTCAAAATCTTGAGGACTATTTTGCAAACGCTTGATTCTCTTAGGTTCGATCCCTCATTTTGAGTCACTGTACTGCGATTGATATAGTTAGGACTCAATGAAGTGTTTATAAATGTATTTGTTTGTTAAGTGTTTTAGTTGTACTTTCATGACACCTATCCATGTAAAAAGCCTAACTAACAGATTGGCATCGTTACCAGGGAATCAAGTGTATGTTTAGGTTGTTTGTGAGTCTTGTGTGCTTTGTGAAGATTTTAGGATCTTAATCACTCATTCTTGTTATCTCAATATGAACATGTCGAGAGCACGTTTACATACTACTTGATGACGATCACATATAAAACATGATGCAGTACATAAAAACGGTTTCAGATTAACACCATGATATTTCTTTTCATTCAAATCAGGCTTCATCCTTTTATCCACAATCAAGGATAGGAATAAGGAGAGATCCTATACATGATACTAAGATCAAGATATGTACCTTACTCCTGGAAAATAGCAAAAAGATTAAATCCTTGCTCCTTAAACGTTTGCTCCAATCCTTGCTTGTTGATGAAGATGGATTGTTGTGACCCGGACTCTCATTCGTGCCACAACTGAAGAGATTTAGAAGAAAAAAGACCAAATTGTAAATAAATAGAAAACTGAGCTAGATTTTATGAAGAATAGAAACTGAGATCGGAAGAAAAATAAGTAAAATGACTTAACCGAGAAGAAATAAATAAATAGGAGGACTACTTTGTAAAGAAGAAAGATGGATCAAGTTGAAGAAGTGACTGAAATAAAATATATTGGCGAGGTGGGGGGTTTATTTGTAAACTTACTGAAAATAAGAGGACTCTTTAATTAATTATATTTTATATATGTATATTAATAAATAGAAGAAAGGGATTCAAATCAGGAAGAGGATTCAATTTTTCTTCTTCTTCGACTGGAAGCGGGTTCGACGAACAGAGGAGTTCTAGCCTTCACTCTCCATCGTCGGTAGCTCACCTTGCCTCACCATAGTCGCGCTAAGCCGGAAGATCGAGAAGATGAACCAACCTTCACTGTTGATCTTCTTCCTCTACTCTTCCTGAATGGAACCAGTAGGACGAGAAGCGGGCAATGCCTCTGCTTTCACCGACGCCTCTGCCCTGCCACTGCTACTCCGCTGCCGGTGAACCAAGGGGACGATGAAACCAGCCTTCCCTGTCAAAGGCATGGCTTATGCACCTTCTATATCAAAGTTTAAGGTTAACACTAGACCACTAGAAATTGCTGTAGGAAGAACAGAGAAGAGTTGTTGGAGCATGGAGCAAGATCATTGAAGGAAGACAGTGAAGGAATGAAGGCAATGTAACTCAGAATTAATGTACAATCCTAGATAGTCTATAAGTATATATTACTACTGTGAGTGATTGACAAAATATAAAGATGACAAACTCTACTTGTAATTGTGACTGATGTATGATTACTATGTAAAGGGCAAATAGTAGACTTATAGTACTAATACTAGTACGTTGAATAATTAACTGAGGAAGGATTAGAGTAAAGACTGCTTATCTACCTTAATACTAATAATGGGTACTTAAAAAGATTAAAATAGAGTAATACAACTGGAAAGCTTAAATGACATCACTGATATTAATAATAGAGGAATACTTGGTATTAGGCTCGAGGCAATACCATTGAGAAACATGCTGAAGTTGCACACTCAATGACTTGAAGTATTTATGGGTAACAAACATGAGATGAATAACTGTAAAATATGGAGATTAGAGGAGTATATCTCCCTACTCCTGACTTACAAATAAGCATGTGACTCATCACCCTTTCTTGTGCCATACCGTTTGTTGGTCCATGTATTCAAAGTAGGGGAACATGCTTAGTAGAGCATGTATGTGTACCTATTACATCTATACTCTCGGCTACAATGTAATAACTGAACCATTGCCATGTTTCAGATGGCAACAACACTGCTGGGAGCCTGATGACCGGGAGACTAGAAGACTAAGTACTGAACTAGAACTACACTAGGAATTGGAGTACAACATAAAGAATCACCGAAAGTTAGAACTAAGAATTGAGGCTAGGCTAACTTGCCAAGTCAGGATCAACCCTTCTTCCTGGCGGGGGCACCACCCCTGTAAGTCCCTCGAACCCTTCTCTCTTTCATTACTTACTTTGCAAGTTACTTATAGATTAAAATACTACTTGTTTAACCATATTATCATACCTGTCATATAAAACTTGTAAGGAACCGGATTATGATCGAGAACTGGAGAGAAGGTCGGGATGGACGTCTGCAGCTCAAGAACTACAACTGAGAAAGACTTGGAGGACCTCAACACTATTTACTTGTATTTTCTTTATTTCTTTATTTCTTCCTTACTTTGCAAGTAAACACACTCTGAACCTCGGGTTGTGTTATAAAAATCTTAGTTCTTTTGTGAACTTCTCTTTTAAAACCTTTCAAATGGTTTTATGAAAGATCTTGGGAGTTGTGAAATGTCATTCACTGGAGTTCTTCCTCTCTTGTATCAAGCAGCTGGAACGATGGGTCACAACATGGATGAACACCAAGGATGTTCCTTGATAGTCGTGAATGGAGATGTTGATGAAGAAGACTCCCTTGAACACCAAGAGAAAGGGCATGGATGGAGTTGATGAGTATACCAAGAGGTTGATTGTATTGAAGATGACACAATATTGATCCACCATTATTGCTCCAAACAATTGCACAATTTAGCACCAATTTGAGAGAAGATAAAAAAGAAGAAGATGACCATAATTATGTGAACAAGTGTAAGAGCCAATGACCATTCCTCTCATCTATTTATAGATGCAGGAATGGCTATGATAGTTACACCAGTAACTCCACCATAAAGTCACCCTTTTAAGATCTCATGACCTCTCATTTTGTAATAACCACCAACCTATTTATTTTCTGAAATAAATAGCCTTTTATGCCTTATAAATTCTTTTAAAAAATCATCCATAACATATATTGCCTTCAATGGAATTATCCCATGGTTCAAGGTGCACACACCTTGTACCATAAGTCCACCAAAATTACCAAAATACCCCTACTTTGATAAAATGTGCTAAAGGTGGTTATATTTACAAAATAAGGTTTGAATTACACAAAATAGATCTAATCAATTTCATTTCACATAATTGAGCTCCTTTAAGCTCATTAGTGCACTTTTACCAAAATATCCTTACTTTAATAAAAGGTGCCTTAATGGTTTCTTCTTTTTCAAAATGAGCTGAGGTTAGCTACCTTTAACTAACTTGAGCTAGTGGGAGCTAACCACAACTACTCTTAGTTGTAGTGAGCTAACTTTGAGCTACACTTAGCTACTCTTAGATATCAAGTTACTCCAAGCACATCTGAGATGGACTACCACCTCAAAAAAATATTGGTGCGCCAAAGAATTCCAACAAACTCCCACTGGTGCTAAGACACTTTTGAGTTCCAACTCCCACTCGAAACAAATCTCTCAAACACAAGCCAAATAAAGGCAAATTCATATGAATGGAGTTAAGGCTGCGACCCGAAGGCACACACATCAAGTCTCTTTCATTGTGGTTGTTAGACTCAGAATGAAAGATTGTCATCTCCTCAATGCACTTGAACTTATCAAGTACACTTCAATGCTCTTGAACTAATCAAGCACTTCTGTGTGTTTTGTTTGAACTTCTTCAAACATTGCTTGAACTTGTAAAGCTTACTTGAACTCATCAAGTATTACTTTTATAGACCTCATACACAATGATACATTTTCTTAATCACAATTAGTCTTTTTCTTAGAATTTCAATTATTTGAAATTCCTGATTGTATTAAGTAACTGAGATCTCATTATAAATACTTATAAGTCAATCCAAATTATACACATAGTATGTGGGCCCAAGATTGAACGTTTAGAGTTTATGTATCATTTACCAGTGTCTTTTCTATTAGGTTGAATCACTTAGGTAATTGTATCAACTTGACTACCTAAAATGAGGATACTCCAGTCTTATATTCTCCAAGACATTTGAAAATCAATTAAAGTAGTCTCATTGATATAATTCACTAATATTAAGCTAAAGTCACTAAGAGTCTATGTTAAAGAATCTCACACTAAGCAAGAACAAAGACAACTTGCTTACATTCTTTTTTTTTGTTTCATTTCATGGACATGGAACTCTAGGAACACATCATTGATGAACATATTCTTCAAGGAACACATCCCACAAGTCCCATATGAACACTAATTCGGTGTTTTACCTACACCACTCCTACTCGGAATGATGTCCACCAATGTGGAGGGGTGTGTCATTTTCTCCCTCTTAAAACACCATTAGTGTACTCCTTTTAACAAATAAATAGAAAGACATGTCATAAACCATAAAATATCACTAAGTAAGCCCTAGCTTACTTCAATCATAGGCTATGATGTATGGTGGTCATACAAATAGGATGAACTTGTTCATCTCATCTTGATTTTAACCAAATCAAGGTGACATATAGCTAAAGTGTCTTGTGTTGGTTCAAGAATCCTACTCAAAAGTATAACCCAAAGAACACATCCTAGGGAACATATCCCATAAGTTACATGTTTCTAAAGAAATAACATACTTTGAGTCCTTAGCTGTCTCATCCCTAATCCACCCAAGATTAAGGGTGAAAGACCTGTGTGAGAAAGTCTTTCTAATCCATATGTTTGACATGTTCTAACTTTCATTATGTAACCTAATATTCAACAAAGAATGTGATGATAGACAAACATATTTATTAATAATCCAACATATCTTACAAAAAACATGTGTGACACCCAAAGACGGTGAAGTACAATCCAACATACTATAATCTACGTAGACTCATTGCTCTAATATGACGAGCAAACACAAGTGGTGGCAATGGCTTAGTGAGAGGATCTTCCACCATAAGGTCTGTAGAAATATACTCTATCTTGACTTCACCATCTTCAATTGCATCTAGCAAAAAAATGTATTTCATGCTAATATGCTTGGTATTTCCATCGTACTTGGGATCTGTAGTGTAAGCCATGACCGCCATACTATTACTATAGATGGTAATAGGTCTTTCCACTTTAATCCAAGATTCCAAGTTCTTAAGGAAGAACACAAGCCAAAGGGCCTCTTGTACAGTCGAGGCACATGAGATAAACTCAGCTTCCATTATGGACAATGCTGTACAAGTTTGTTTCTTGCTACACCAAGTAGTTATCCTACCATTTAGCATGAATACATATCCATTTGTAGATTTTCTGGAGTCTCTATCTCCACCCCAATCGGCATCGGAATAACCATGTAAATAAATCTTGGTGCCTTGATAACATAGCCAATAATCTTTGGTCCCCTTTAGGTACCTTAGAACCCTCTTAACACTTATCCAATGTTGCATTCTAGGGTTGGAAGAATATCTTGCTAGTAAACCAACTGCTTCGCTAATGTTTGGCCTTGTACATAATCTGGCATACATCAAGGACCCAATACCACTAAGGTATGAAATATTTTCCATTTCTTCATTTTTCTTTGGAGTCTTGGGGTACATATGCTCACCAATCTTGCATCCATATGCAAGTGGGGTGTTCATGGGCTTTGAGTTTGTCAATTTAAATCTTTCTAGAATCTTATCAATATAAGACTCTTGTGAAAGAGCTAACAATCTCTCCTTTCTGTTCCGGTGAATCTTTACACCTAGAATGAAAGAAGCTTCCCCCATATCCTTCATATCGAAGGTGGTCGACAACCATTCTTTAATGGTTTTCATTAACTCAAGCCCACTACATGCTATAAGTATGTCATCTACATACAAAGTCATAATAGTATAGTTGGATTTAGATGAGAACAAGTAGACACAATGGTCTTTATGCATCATTACAAAGCCATAGCTCGTAATTGCATTATGAAACTTCAAGTACCATTCTCTTGAAGCTTGTTTAATACAATAGATAAACTTCTTAAGTCTACACACCTTGTTCTCACAATATTTTTGAACAAATCCTTAAGGTTGTTTCATATAAATCTCTTCACTCAAATCTGTTGGAATTCTCTAGCGCACCAAGAAAATTTCTTGAGTTGGTACTCTTACTCACTACAACTAAACGTAGTTGTGAGTTCAAGTGAAGAAGAATCTATCACACCCCCTCCCCCCAGACAGTGTGGCGCGCGGTAGTATAAGGAGCGGGGAAGGGGATGATGACCTTCGGATGGACATGGGCCATTCTGGTGCGGCGGTGCCCATAACCCAATACAATATTACTACTTACGGAATGAGAGGTGTACTATTATTAATTTCATATTCACAAAGAAATCCATAATTGATAATAACATTTCAAAATTGATAGATAAACTAATCATAAATACATAAGCATAAAATCCATGGACACATAGAGAAGCACATGTCCATTTCCAGCAATATCAGAAATATAACCATGGTTTACTATAATATACACCAGGCATCAAGGAAAACATGGACAATGATACATTTAACACTCAGATATAATAATCATAACTCAGATCATGCAACCTATTGATCAAATCATACAAGATCTCATAATATGATTCATGTCGCATGTACATATGCAACTACACCTACAGAGCCAGACACTCGACCACCTCCAGGTCACTGCTATTGCTGCTTCTATCACATAAAATAATTCACCGTTAGTAGTTTATAAGTGCTCACCCACAAATATACATATAACCAATAACCAACATCTCAATCGAGATTACCCCCAGAAACATAAACCGAACCCAAATAAGGAGCTACATATATACCTAAAATCATAAATCACAGAAGAACCTCACGGAACCATTCCGAAGGTTGCTTATCAGAAGCTCCTGAAAAACATTTATCATAAAGGGGGTGAGTCCTCGAGAGAACTCAGTAAGGGTGTA
>JBBYHH010479007.1:0-11249 GCA_038382905.1 Daphne laureola
TGCATAGTGCTATTTAGGTTGGTTGAGATTGGTTTAGGGCCGAGGGTGTGGGTCACACCTTATGACTCCCGACACTGGTTTACTGGTAAAGTTTAGTGGTATGCAGATTCTGTTTTTCCTGGATTCCTGGCATTTTGCTTTGTGCTATGCTAGATGATTCGATTCGGCTATTGTCTGATCGGCAATGATCAGGTCTGACACTTACGACAGTTTTCTGTAGGGGAACCTAGGCCCCTCGCTGGTATACCATGAGTTCATTATCTATGTCCCGAGATGGTTTCGACCCCGGGCACTGTCGTATTTGTCGATCTGGACTTCCTATCCAGGTCCGTCCTTCAGGGCGTCCGTATATATAAACTGTGTACTGATGTTTTTGCGGGTTACGCGTTTCGACCACTATTATTTACCCCTGTCCTTACTGAGTACCTTTCGAGGACTCATCCCTTTACATAAAACATTTTCAGGAGCATCCATTTTGGGACCCGCAGAAAAGTTCTGCCGCTCAATTTGTTTTGATGTACTTGAGGTGCATAGCTCCTGAGTGTTAGTTCTGTTTCAGGTACGGGGATAGTCTCGATAGGTTCCGTTCCGATTAATCTGAATATTCTGTTTATCTGATTAATTGGTGAACACATCTCTATTTTGACTAGCGATTGATCTTTGATATCTTATGGATAACAGCAGCAGTAGTAACTTATCGTGATCATCGGGCGATCATGTGAGTTTCAGTACATTCACTATTGGTATTAACCTGGCTCTGTTGATGTAGCATGCATCAATAGTTAGAAGAATTCGATATGATCTGAATGTCTGTAATAATTATGCATTATTCGCGATTTTCCATATAACGCTAACGTGTTTCCGGGTGCAGGTTTAGGCTTAAGTATTAGAACGCCTTAAACTTGTATAACACGTTAGAAGATAAATCAATATCGACAAGAAATTTTTGAAGGGTAGAATTTCGGGCCCACAATTCTCAATGGTGAATTCTGTTCCATCATCACCTCCACCTCTCAGCACCGTTCCCGCACGCTTCTGCCGCGGCGTCCGGAGTGGTGGTGGTGACAACTACGCACCTCATTAGGATAAAAAAATCAGCCAAACAAGCCATTCAGATGTTCGACATCAAGCAAAATCCGAATGAAAGCATTCAGGAATTCGTAGAGAGGTTCAACAAGGAAGCAGTCCACGCTTCAGATTTGATGGATAACATCCGCATTATGGCTTTCAACAAAGCCCTGTTGTCGAACTCCAGACTGAAATCTGAGCTATCCAGGAAGAACCCATCCTCGGTAGAGGAGATGTATTCAGTAACCCATGAACACATGATAGCCCAAGAACTATTGTCCCAACGGGAAGCCAAAACCGATCCCAGAGACACCCGAGAGCATAGGAAGTAGAACCAAAGTACTAACCCAAGGAGTTCAGAAGGTTGGGGTTGGCAAAGAAATGGGTTCAGGAAACCCATATCACTAACCCCCTCAACACGTCCCAAACCAACATCCTCGCTGCGTTTAAGAAAGAAGGAAATGGGAGCTAGCCGATGGCAATGCCAGAGGGGTCAAAGCGCAATGAGATCAAGTAATGCCAGTTCCACACAAAAAATGTTCATGACACCGAGCAATGCTACTAGTTAAAAAGGTACATTGAGAACTTAATCAAAAAGGGTTCTTTAGCACAATACCTGATGATGCCTTCAGGTGAAGGATAAAAGAAAGCCCGAGGCAAGGAGAAGACGAAGCATGATGAGTCTGACTCAAACAAGAAAGGAAAGAGAAAATCCCTGAGCCGATCCACATCAGTAATCAACACCATCACCACTACCCTTGGCTTGACGGAGAGGAAAAGAAAATCTAGGGAGATCACTTCCATCAACTATGGTAAGACATCAAACAAAGTCAAGAGAGCCGATGTCACCGAGGTAAGACTCTCGTACTATAATCCGCTGGTCATCACTGTCAGAGTGGGCACAGTTAATGTCAAAAGAGTCCTCTGCGATGATGGCTCAGATGCAGATGTGTTGTTCCCCAAGACATTTAGAGGACTAAACCTAAAGTCAAGCAAACTCATCCCAGTGAACACTACTACATATGGAGTAAGACCGGATGAGCTACCTATCCTCGGGTCTATTGAACTCCCACCTATGTTAATAGGTTCGGGTCCTAAGGGAACGATCAGCTACACTACCCTGATAGTTAAATGGTTGGTCATCGATGTACCCACACCTTACAATTTCATCATCATCAGAGAAACTCAGGGAGCTATCCATATGAGGAGAGATGTCAAGTACCTGACCGTAACATTCAAAACTGATGTAGGCGATGCGTCCATCTACGTCAATAAAAAAGAAGCAAAAGATGTAATGGCCATCGCTCAGAAGCACCTGAAGTCAGGAAACCCGAAGGAAGAAGAAATAGATGAAGTCATGCTCACTGAGGAACGGTCCACCCGAATTGCAAAAAACCTTCCCGAGGAAAGTAAAGCCAAACTTGTAAACCTGCTTCAGTCAAATAAAGATTTATTTGCCAATTCTCTGAGTGATATGCCTAGCATAGATCCCGATGTAATCCAACACAATCTTTGTGTTGACCCTAATTCTAGACCCATAAAGCAAAAGAAACTTCATTAAGGAGAAAATTTTAAAACTTATCAACTTCAAAGTCATCATAGAAGTCTCTTATCCTGTATGGTTGAGTAACCGAGTGGTTCCATCTCGAGAGGATAGTGACAAACTACGCATGTGCATAGATTTCACCACCCTCAATGATGTTTGCCCGAAATACTCATATCCAACACCGCCGGTGGACAGACTAGTAGACTCGACAGCCAGATATGTCTGGCTCAGTTTCCTTGATGCTTATAGTGGATACCATCAAATTCAAATGAAACCTGTCCATGAACAAAATCTTTATTCATTAGCGATTCTGACGAACATTGTTACATAAGGATGCCTTTCAGGCTACAAAATATTGGAGCTACATACCAAAGGCTCATGGACTGGGTGTTCAGCGATCAGATTGGTAGAAATATGGAAGTATATGTAGATGACATCATTATCAAAAGTAAATAGGAAGATGACCTAATCTGGGACATCAAAGAAGTCTTCGAGCGACTCAAGGGGTACGGTCTAATACTTAACCCTGATAAATGTGTGTTCAGAGAAAAAGCAATGATGTTCCTCGAGTTGATGGTATCTGAACGGGGTATCGATGTGTACCCAATGAAGATAAAATCTATTGTGAACGCAAAGACTCAAAGTTCCATCAAAGACGTACAGAGGTTGCTCGGATGAATTACATCATTAAACAGATTCATATCAAGGTACGAAGTACGAAGATAAATGCAGGCCTTTCTTCAATGTACTCATCAAATAAGGATCCGAATCAGGAAGAATCGAGGTAACCAAGGATGAGAAAATGATGAAGAATAAAAAAGCAGATGAAAGGGCCAACTTTGTATGCAGCCCCGAATGCTAGATAGTATGGGTAGGTATCAAAATTTACTTGGAAGAGATGCCGACCCTGAGACAACCTACCGAGGGAAAACCCCTCATAGTTTATCTAGCAGTGGGGGAGAAGGCCATGAGTTCAGTCCTTAGTAAAGAAGATGACAAAGGATAACAATGGTTGGTGTACTACATAAGCAAGTCCCTTCATGGGGTCGAAGTCAATGATCCACTGTTATAAAAAGTAATTTACACCCTCGTCCTTTCGGCTCGAAGACTAAAGCCTTACTTTCTTGGATATACCATGTTTGTCCAAACCAACCTACCTATAAAAGACATTTTGAGAAAGGTAGATCATGTAGGAAGGTTGTCCAAATGGTGTATCGAGTTATCAGAATATAAAATCATATATAAGCCAAGGAAAGCTATCAAAGCCTAGGCACTAGACGATTTCTTAGCTGAACTACCTTTGGGAACAGATGAGAAAATTCCAAAATCTATAAATGATCTAGTGTGGACACTACACGTTGATAGTGTCTCTAGGGCAGAGAAGCAGGGGGTAGGACTAGTCTTCCAAGTCCCCGAAGGAATGAAAGTCACTAAATCCATCAGATTCACATTTCCGGTCACCAACAATATGGATGAATACGAAGCCTTCATCTCAGGATTAGAATTGGGCAGATGGATAGGTATTCAACCTCTAAAAGGATGTATTCGGTCTCTGAAATCATGTTACGACTCGAACCAACTAGTTCAGCAAATGAACGAAGAGTACGAAGTTAGGGAACATAACCTAAACAAATACATGGATGCTGTAAAGAAGTTAACGATGGAATTTGAGCAACTATGCATTGAAAAGATCACTTGAGTGATGAACGCCGAAGAAAATTCATTATCTAAGTTTGAGAAGTATGATGAAGAAAGAACCCACCCAAGAATAAACTCTATTCGAATCCTGAACATCACTTCAGGATGGCACCTACCTGTCAGTCAAGGTTTTGCTACACATGATAGGTGTATGTATCAGACTAAAGCTCAAGCAACACTCAACTAAACAAATACATTTATAAACACCTCATTTAGCCCTAACTATGTCTTATCGTAGTACGGTGGCTCAAAATGAGGGATTGAACCTAATAGAATCAAGCATCTAAGTATTCTAGAAAATTACTTGTGCAACAAGCAAGCATGAATGCAGTGCGGATAGTGATGAGATAGGCAGACATGGATGAGTGATGGGTATGAAAGGAAAGAAAGGCTATAAAGCATGGAAGGGAAGAAGCGACCTCATTTATGGTTTGACAATCATGGGCTTTCATAGTACTAACGTGTATCCTAATTAACATGTCAGTGCATCTAAATTTGTGTCCTAGAAGCATGGATCATATCTAATACCACTTTTCGACAACCGGAGTCACCTATGGCTCCCAATGATCATCTGATTTGCTAGAATCGGATTCCAAGACATTCTCCTAGATTCGCTAACTCATCACAAACCACCACATGTTCCTACAAAATAATCAAAATCTAACTACTTTACTCCTCCAATTATATCTTAGGGAGGAAGCATGGAAACAATCTACATTCTCATTCATCAAGGTGAGTTACTATTATCATCCCGCTCCCCTAACGGACACTGCGGTCCACCACTGGTATAAAAGGGTCCACCGCCTAGCCACTCTCGTGGTCTAGGGGTGATCTCTCCAAGGATATACAATACCTAACTAATCACCACTAGAAACTTACTCAGGCCCTCATGAGCTCCAAGTAAGGCTTCTAATCGGTATTAGGGGTTTATGTTGATGAAAGCTATCTCAAACATTTCATCAAACACCTAGATGGCATGCTAATGTAAGTGGCCAACAAACATGCAGGTTATTGGTGAAATACTGTAAAGACCAAAATCAACTATCAATAGTCATGGAGAAAGATAAATTGCACCTAAGGATGATATTACTAAGACAAGCAAGTATCAGACTCTGTTACTGCTAGAAAATAGACATGGAACATGTTTTCGGCTACACCATATTCATGGCCTATAGTCCATCTCTTAGGTTCTCATCTTGAGTGCTTAAGTAACCATCCTTATACTAAGAAAATAGAAAATGGGTGTAAAATCAGAAAAGCACCCGAAAAAGAGAGAAAAATAGAAAAGAAAAGAAAAAAGGTGTAAAAATAGAAAAACAACAAAAAGAGAAAGTGAATAAAAAGTTGTAGAGGGGCTGAAGGGCTGAATCTATGGAGAATCTTTCTACGAGTGAACTCTAATCTTTACTCTACGTTTATTTCCTTAAGTGCTAACAATTCCTTTCATGTCTACATTTTAGCAAGTAGTAAAGTATAATAGGACTTGTCTTAGTAGTATCATGCTTAGGTTGCTAATTATTTCTCTCCATGACTATCTTTAGTAGATTTTAGTCTTTAAGATTATGTTATAGTTATCATGTGTGTTTGCTGATCACAAACACTAGCATGTGACTTAGGAGTTGAGTCAGGAATCTGAGAGGGCCTCGATCGATGTAGTCCCAAGACTGATTGATAGCCTTACCTAGAGTCTGAGAGGACCTGAATAAGTTTATATCCATGAATACATAGGTACTATAATGCCTCATGGAGATCACTCTTGGTTCACGAGGGTGGCTAGGAGGTGAACCCTCTCTTAAGAGCGGTGGACTGCAGTGCCCGGGAGAGGAGCAGGATCAAGATAGTAACTGACTTCAATAGATAGAATTGGAGAATTATTAAATGCTTCCTCGCTTAGTATAATTGCATGAGTATAGTAGTTAGATTATGATCTCTTGTAAGAACTGGTAGTAGTTCGTGATATTCTAGTGTATCTAGGAAGTTAGCTTAGAATCTGATTCTAGCGAGTCGGATGATCACTAGGAGTCAGAGATGACCCCACTGTCGACAAGTGGCATTAGAGATAATCCATGCTTTTAGGACACAATGTTAGTTGCACATGCATGTTGCTTAGGATGCACAATAGTACTACTCGAGCCCATGATTGCTCATCCATAGATGATGCCACTTCTCCCCTCCATGATCCATCATCCTTTCTAACGTTTCCTTTATTTGCATAACTCATCATTCATCCATGATTTTTCCTCCCTCACTACTATCCATATTGCATTCATGCATGCTTGCTACACAAGTAGTTTGCTAGGATATCTAGATGATTGATTCTCTTAGGTTTGATCCCTCATTCCTGAGCCACATACTATGATAAGACATTGTTAGGGCTAAATGAGGTGTTTATAAATGTATTTTCTTGGTCTAGTGTTTGCTTGTGCTTCAATATGATATACACCTATATCTCAGGAGTAGCGAAAAAACCCTAGCTGTCAATTATGTGCTCATTGGTTTACATAGGTCTGAGTGCACTAAACTTAGTGCCTTATTACTCCCAATTAATTGCATGTTTGGAAACTTGGTAGGATCATTAAGGTGAATGAACTCAACAAGCTAGTTCTGGCTAGCTTATTCATAACCTTTTGGTCAGGTAGTTAACAAGCCACTTCTAGCAAGTTCATTCATTCCATCTTGACCAATGTGACCTAAAATTTTATGTCAATCCAATTGTGACCTTGGTCACAATCTAACTAGGAGTTTCAATAGAATGTCTATAGGTTTATAATCCTTTTGTAAAACTAAACTAGAAACACTTAGTAATTACCTTTAATGATAAATATATCATCATTAAATAATTTATAGGAAACATGTTGTACTTCAACTATAAACTTTATCAAAACAAGTTTCATCTTATATTTAGTACATATATTGGATGGAAGCATCCATTATTCATAAGAACCCTTCATGTTCTTATGTCTTTTAATACCCTTGTTTCCATTATTTCATTGAAACATGTGTTACTCGCTTTAGGAGTTTTTTCTTTATTTATAGACCAAGAACCAGAACTTATCCGTCACACCAAGTCTATTCTTTACATCTCACTACATGTATAAATGGGGTAGAAGGCTTTTATGTACCCTTGGGTGGACATTTGGAACCTTTTTCAAAGTGTCCCTTGAACCCTTAGTTGAAGTACACCATCTTGAACTTCTTCAAGATGGAATGCCGCCCCTTGCCCTTTCATGGTACCCTTTCCACATTATATTCATCCATCTCTTTTGGAAGGAGGAAATGAAAACATATACCTAGAGTGGTACTTTAAATGGTAATTTACCCCCATCTCATGGAGGACATTATAAAAAAATGACATTACTTGATGTTTAAGGCACAAAATGATGGACAAAAAGCGTCTTATTGCATGCATAAGTTGCTCATCAACAAGCTCATCCCTTTCCTATTTTAACTTGGTGGATCATGCATTTAGTGGGACTCATAAGAGTGATTAGCTCATATCAAACAATTTTCACACTTGAGAATGTTTCTCAATAGAAACATCTCCATAATTACCTTATCATTATAGAGAATTCTACCGTATTTTATCCACTATAGTGGAAAGGAGAGAGAAATTATACAATTATAATTTATAAGGTATACCATATAGGTAGTCCTTATCCCCACCTCATGTTGGCGCATAGCTATAATTTTGTGCATCAAAAGGGTTTATTATTCAATTAGAATAAACTTGACCTTCTGTTGTCACATTGGATAGTACACATTATCTAATCATACATCACGGTTCAAATCAACTATGAAATACTATCTAGATATCCACTAATGATGCAATTCACAAGTGCAATGTCCAATTTTCACAATAAGACTCATTCAAGCAACAAATACATGAAACAGATTCATACATGTTCATACATAGCAAAAGAGATGCGTATAGCATTCAATTAAAAATAAACAAACATGTCTTCATCATTCCATACATATGTTCTTAATGAGTCTTCATAAAGATCCATCATATGTATCTAATACATATTTTCATCTCATGTAACTCATACATTATTCTAACCATGTAACTCATACATGGGTCAATTCAAGTAACTCATACAAGAATTCTATTCATGTAACTCATACATGAATCGGTTCATGTAACTTATACATTAATCTATTTTTAAATATTTTTCAAGAACAATTAAATATGTTGGAATTCTTGATGCACCAAGAGCTTTTGAGATAGCACTTGAGCTCATGGAGCTAAGTTTGAGTTCAGAGGAAGCTATATGTATCTCACCTAAGCTCAAATCAGCTATGAGTAGATGGACTTAGATGACCATAACTTGAGGGCATCTAGAAGTAGTTTCCCTCAGCTCATCTCATCTTAGTTTAGCTAGAAGTAGCTAAACTTAGCTCATGACAGCTCAAGTGCAGCTAGAAGTAGCTCCCCTTAGCTCAACTATAGCTAGAAGCAGCTAGACTTAGCTCAAGTCAGCTCATGCCAGCTCACTACAGCTCATAGGAGTTAGGAGTATCTTGGCACCAACTCATCTAAGCTAGAAGTAGCTAAATCCATCTCATTTTCAGCTTACTATAGCTAGAAGTAGCTATACTTAGCTCTACTCTAGCTCAAGTTAGCTTGAAGTAGCTAACTTCATCTCAAGTTGGCTAAAAGTACCTAACCCCAGCTTATGTAAGCTAGAAGTAGATAACATTAGCTCACACTAGCTAAAAGTAGCTAGTACTAGCTCAAGTTAGTTCACAAGTAACTAACACCAGCTCAAGTTAGCTAGTAGTAGCTAACTTCACCTCAAGTGAGCTAGTCTTGATGAAGAAGTGACTTTCAGCTAAGGTTAATTGAAAGGAGCTCAAGGGAGCTCAATCATATGTCTAATGATCATTTAGAATGTCTTTGTGACATTTCATCATGTTTTATTAGTGGTAACACCTAATGACACCCCTTTTAGTAAAAGTAGGGGTACTTTGGTAAAAGGGCATGTCAAAGTGCATGTTGTATGCACCCTACCACATGAGGAACACCCCTAGGGTTGTAAATACCTCATGTCCATCCTTAAGGGATTGTTTTAGGCGAAGAGGTGTGTTACACCCACCCTGGAAATACTATTGATTTCTGACGTATTGTTGCTGGAATTTGGTTATGTCAATTTTCTGAAACTTTAGAATTTATGTAAATATGATGCTAGGAATGAATTAAATTTCCCGATGAGTTATTTGGAGGTATTTATACAAAGTTTAAGTAATGTACAACATTTTAAGGGGACCCGGGCCATTTTGTCAAAAATTGGATTCGGAGGGTAAAATGGTCAACTTTGGACAAATGTTGAAAAATCAGATGTTGGGCTTGGACATGTGGGCTGGCGGTTTTAATATTAATGGGCCATTTATGGTCATTTGGAATGGGCTTAAGTGAATGGAAATGGAATTTGGTAAGGAAAGAAAATAAGGAAAATGAATAAGAAAGAAATCATTTTGGAAGAAACTTTGGTTAACCTCATATCACAAGATCAATGGTGAGAATCAAGATAAGAATCTCATCAAATGGATGAGATTTTTTTGGAAGAGATAATGTGAAAATATTATATAAAGGATATCATAAAAGAAAAGAAAAGAAATACATTTTTGAAAATGTTATAAGGAAGTAAGAGTAAGAAGAAAGGAAAGAAAAACAAACCTCTTTCTTCTTTCTCTTTGGACGGCCGAATATCAAAGGGAGCAACCATGGAGTTTTCTTCAATTGTCTTCATCTTCTAAGCTTCCTAGTTCAAGATCAACAAAGGATTAAGAGGTAAGGTTGATAGTTTAAGTTATTATTCAAGTTTTAATGGTTGGATTTTGGAAATAATCCACCATTTTTCTCTCTAGTTGAAACCAAAAGTTAAGAGAAATTTCTTGGAAGTTTTCTTCAACTCACCTCTTCATCTCATCAAGGTAATCTTATGATTAAGTTATGAGATGATTATTATGGATGCGATTGAAGGAAAAATCATGTATGTTATGGTTTGAGTTGAAAACATGTTGGTATGATGTTTATGGAAGCATGATGAGCATGTTTTGTGCTTGGTTGAGTATGAAAAGCATGATGGTTGGTTATTTTTGGTTGGGGCAAAAAATAATGGGAGGAAATGCATGTTTTAGTTGGTTGATTTTTGATGAATGAATGATGTTAGTATGATATTTATGATGGAATAAGTTGATGTATTAAATTGGAAAATGATTATGGAGAAAGAAAGGTGAAAACTAAAAGTTTGGGTTTATGTTTGATGAATGATGTGTTGTTTTTTGTTGTTAAAGTATGGATTAAATGAAGTTTAGGTGAAGGAAAGAAAGGTTAAGGGCTAAAATGAAAGGTTTGTTGAAGTTTGGGTTGGGTTTTAAAAAGGGCCGAAAGTTTCTGTCCCAAAACTGAAAGTTGTGAAGATTTTTGGTTAATTGGTGTTTTATGGAATAAGTGTATTTTTATGAAGTTAATTTTTATTTTGGTTAAGGAAATAAACTTAACGATGAAAGGTGACAGTTTTAAGAAGTTTGAGCTTAAGTTGGAAAGAAACTGAAACTTTGGGCCCAAAACTGAAACATTTGATGTGTTTTGGTAAAGTTGGTAATTTGTTGAAAAAGTGTCATTTTATGGATTTAAATGATAGGCTGGTATAGGAAATAAAGGCTAAGTATGAAAAATGACACATTTGAAAAGTTTAGGGTGAAAATGTATGAAGGCCGATAGTTTACGTTGAAAAAGTTGAGAAAAATGGAATTTTTTTAACTTTATTAAATTTTTGGGTAAAATGACACTTTTGGTGAAAGTTTGGATGTTTAGTGCAATTTTGGAAAAAGGTTAAGGAATGTTTCACTAAGATAGTGAAAAAGTAAGAAAAGTAAGGAAAAGTGAAAAGTAAGGAATCTTTTGGTAAATTTGGCATTATGTGAAATTATG
>JBBYHH010479118.1:0-11248 GCA_038382905.1 Daphne laureola
AGGAACTGCGGCGAGGCATCGCTACAGGCGACAAATTAACCAACTTGAGCACTCTTCAGCTCAACTTATCCACCGCCGAGATGGTATGTCGATAGTGATCCCTCGTTCAGACCCACCGATTATCACGGCTCGCATCGCAGGTTGAGATACAGACAGAATTTTCATGGAAACAGGCGCAAATGTCAACGTCGTCTACAAACAAACCTTCCTAGCGGCCAAGGTGCCCCTCTCGCGCATCCAGCCGGCGAAGGGTGCAACCTATGGCGTTGGTAGGGAGGAAATCCCCACATTGGGAGTCATCACCCTCCCCTTCATGATGATGGGGACAACAGAATGTGCAGCCCCCGTCTGCAGCTCCAACTTTATAGACTTCATAGTTCTCGACCTGCCATCACCTTTCAACGCGATTATTGGGAGGTACACCCAGGTTGAATTTCATGTGCGGTGTGACGTGCGAGCCCTAATATTGGAATTTAGCACAGGCTCAGGGGACGTCTACATATATATCAATCAGATAGTCTCATGAGGAAACTACGTAGCATCCCTAACTGGGCCTGCGCAGATACCACGACAAACAGAGTCCAAAAGGAGACAGCCCGTCATTGAGAGTACAACACAAGAAAACACGGAGGACACCCCGAATCTTTCAGGTGACTTTGAAGAAGTGGAGATCTCACCGGGAAAGAAATTCCATGGTGGTAAAGACCTACCTCCGGCGTCTAAAGATGCGTTCATCCATATGCTTCAGGCCAACCTAGATGTCTTCGCATGGAGCCCCGCCGATCTCCTGGGCATTGATCCCAAAGTAATCTCCCACAAGCTTAATGTTCTTCCTGATTTCACCCCTGTTAGGCAGAAAACAATGGGCATTCCCCTAGATTGAAGGGAATTTGTATGTTTAGAAGTTATAAATTTCCTTGATGCTAATATAATTAAGGAAGTTTATTATACCGACTAGGTTGCTAATATCGTTCGGGTACCAAAGGAAAGTGGAGGGTGGCGTCTCTACGTTGACTATAAGGGAGTCAACAGAGCATGCTCCAAAGATCCATACCCCTTGCCTCCCATCTATCAGCTTGTCAATACCACTACATGGTACCCTGTCCTATCTTTCTTAGATGCTTACAGCGGCTACCATCAAGTCTATATGGACCCCATGGATGCCATGAAGACAACCTTCACAACAGGAGAGGCCGTCTACTATTATGTGCACATGCCATTTGGCTTAAAAAATGTTGGGGCAGCATTTTAGAGACTTATGAATAGTCTTCGCGAATCAGATTGGTGGAAACCTGGAAGCCTATCTAGATGACATTTTCGTAAGAAGCGGGACAACATCAGCACACCTGGACCACCTAGAAGAGACATTTGGAAACTTGTGTAGTTGCAACATGAGACTAAACCCCACCAAATGCGTGTTTGGCGTAGGCGAGGGCAAATTCTTAGGAGTTCATATCTCGCGAACAGGGGTAGCAGCGAATCTGAAAAAGATTGAAGCCATCACAAACCTCAGGACCCCCCGCGGGCTGAAAGATTTACAATGGCTAACAGGTAGACTGGTGGTGCTCGACAGATTCATATCAAAGTTGGGAGATAAGTGCCGACCTTTCTTCACACAAATAAAGCCGAGGAAGGCTTGCCAATGGACAGTTGATTGTCAAAACGCCTATGAAGTAATCAAGTAACACCTAAAGCATCTCTCAATGCTCAAGTGTCCCCGGACAGGCAAGGATCTACTCCTTTACTTATCATCAACCAACACCGGTGTCGCCTCGGTGCTTCTAAAGAAAGAGGACAACAACCAATGGCCGATCTACAGCAGAAACTCGATACCCAACCTTACAGAAATTAATTTTTTCTCTGGTGTATGCCACGCGAAAGGTAAAGCCATATTTTCAGGGTGATGCGGTGGCCGTGCGCATGGATCTCCAATCAAGGATAAACTGTAGCGTCCGAAACACTCAGGTCGCCTTGCCAAATGGTGGATTCAGCTCAGCGAATACAATATCACCTATGAGCCTCGCAAGGAAATCAAGGGACAAACCCTCACGGATTTCCTCACCGAGTTTTCTGGCGGACCCATACTCGCCCAGGGGTGACGTCTACCTTCAAGGACCTTTAGGAATGGAGGCCCAACTCAGAGTCACATTCCAGTTCCCCATCACTAATAATGTAGCTGAATATGAAGCCTTCGCAGCAGGTCTAAGAATGGCAAACAAAATAGGGATTCGGCGACTCATAATTCACAGTGACTCAGAGCTAGTAGTACACCAGGTGCAAGGGACTTTAGAATGCAAGGATCCCACGCTGATGAAATACTTAAAACTCGTCAAGGGTCTCATAAAAGAGCTCGAAGAAGTTAGCCTCATCCATATACCGCGAGCAACCAACACGAAGGCCGATGAATATCATCTCAATGTGAAACATTGGTGAGACCCTTCATCGATAGTCCTACCGTAGACATTCAGATCCTGGAAACACGGGTTTTGGATAACGGTGACTGGCGAACGCCGATCATAAGGTGGTTGCAGGGGCTTCCACCAACTAGCCCTAAGGACCAAAAGGCAGCGCACAGCCACGCCACTCACTTTGTCATCATAAACAACCTCATATGGCATCGCGAATACTCAGCCCCCTTACAGCGATGCCTAACAACAGAGGAAGGGTAGCACCTACTGGTGGAAATACACCAGGGGACATGCAGAGCACACATTGGAGTTGACGCCCTCGCGCACAAAGCGCTAGGGCAAGGGTACTACTGGCCCACAATACTAAAGCAGGCGAAGGCCCTAGTGCATAAATGTAGCCATGCCATCTTAACTCAAGGGTTCAGCGGTTGCCATCCGCGACATCGTCATCGCTCACATACCCTATACCGTTCGCACTTTGGGGCCTCGACTTGATTGGCCGAATGCCAACAGCACCAGGTCAATACCGATTTTGCATCATGGCGATAGACTACTTCACCAAATGGGTAGAGGTAGAAGCCCTCGTGACAATCACTTCAGATAGAGTCATCGCGTTCCTTTGGAAAAACTTAGTCTGCCGATATGGTAGCCCTCGCGCCATTATCACAGACAATGGAACATAATTCGCAAGCACAAAAGTTCAGGAATGGGCAGCCGAGAACAATATAAGAATGTTATATGTGCCCGTTACGCATCCCCAATCGAATGGCTAGGTAGAAGTCACAAATCGCACTCTCAAGAAATTACTCAAAAAGTGACTGGAAGGGGCCAAAGGGTGATGGTTCCATGAACTACCCAGTGTATTGTGGGATTATTGTACCACCCCGCGCACCATCACCGGAGAAATGCCATTTTCCCTTGTCTATGGAACAGAGACCTTGCTACCAATCGAAGCATACTTGCCCACCATTCGAATGATTAACTTTAGTTCAGAGGACAACGTCGTGGCCTTCGCGCAAGATTGGGTCTTCTTGAAGAGCTCTCAGAAGGTGTTAGACTCTGCATGACAGCCCTCAAACAATGACTCAACCTCACACGCGATGTCAAGCTTAAACCCAAAACGCTGAAGGAGGGGGCCATCGCGCTATTACGATCAACACTCACTAGCACAGACCCTCGGTAGGGCATGCTCTGAGCAAACTGGGATGGCCCATTCATCATACACCGACAAGTACGTACCGGCATATACGAGCATAAGGGTTACAATGGGAAACCACTCCCCAGAAATTATCATGCAGATGACTTTAGCCCTTACTATGTGTAAATATTATGTCATTACAATCGCAATAGGGCACACTCACTTTCTATCTGCATATTTGACAGCCATGCGGGTACCCACACACATATAAGAGCGAAACTAAAAGCCCTCTGCGCCTGATTAGCTAGAGCGGCCCCGCCAAACCAACACACTGCACATGCGCCTTCTGCACCTGACCGGTTAGAACATACAGTAACTTAACAAAATCCACAGCCTTGTCAGGCCCCGCTGCCGTGATACCATACAAATGTGATCCTGCGCCCATAACATCTAAAGCGAACGCTCACGACGCCGTGACATAGACTTAGGAAGATCGCAAAACAATAACATAGTACATAATAGCAAATCCATTAATCATAAAGTTATTATACATCATTCGCGGGAGCGTCATCCACAATGGCGGAGACTTCATCCCCCTCCAGAGACTGGGGTGTGGAGCCTAGTTTCCCTTCAGCTTCATCCCACTCTAAAAGGGTATCAATGTCAGGGTCCTCGCACGCAAAAGTATTCAAGGGGTCGAAGTTTTGTTGAGGAAGCAGCTTCTCCACCTGCCACCGGCAGCGAAGCCACCCCTCCTCAAAACCTTGGATCCCAGGATCAGCCTGGCTGCGCAGCTCCAACACCCTTTCATTGATCCGGATAATCTTGTCAGGAAGGTGAATCTTAACGGTGGTAGAGGGCGAAGGATCCTCCCCAATAGAAGGGGGGAACCCTAACAATCCCTCTACATCCGCAAAGGCTCTAATAGCCGCAGCGGCGCCAACGGACGCATCCAGGAGTGCTTTAGCCGTACAATTGGCACCCTGCTGCGCAGTAAAGACACGTGCCTCGGTTTTCTTCACAGTGATAATCACCTCTGCTCGGGTTGCCTCCGCCGCCGCCCGCACCTCAGACAATGCTTCAGTGAGAACACCATTCTCTACGTCCTGCTGCTTGATTACGCCATCCTGCTGAAAGAAACGCTCTTTAAATTTGTTCAATAGGTCATTTTTCTGTAGCTCCATAAGTAGCAGCCTTTCTATTTCTTCATTGCAGATGGCGCACCATTTTTCCAGTTGTTCCACACGGTGCGCCAACATCTGGTTCTCAGCCCGTAACTGGGTGCGCTCGGCATCCGCACTCTGCAGAGCTTTCGCTTAGCCGACATAGCGTGATTTGGTAAATTTCAAGAACTCATTGAATTCCTCCATCGTTGCATAACTCTTCACCGCAGACTGCAAGCAGATAGAGTCAGTAAAATGTTGAAGCAATAACTTTCTTTACAAGTAGCACTTACTCTCAGCTGTAGGGCCCCGGCTTCACTAAAGCCCTGCTTGAGAGATTCCAAAGACTACTGCAGCAATTGACGGTCATAGGTAGTGCGAAGGCCTTCCAAACAACTCACCAAAGTCTTCTCCCCACCTTCCAGCAGGGAAGAGTCATTCAACAGGAGGAGGACGGGGTCTCACACCTCCGCAATATCATGGCCTTCGTTAAAAAAGGTATCACAACTGATAACCTCTCGCGCGTTCAGAAAGGTAGTAGGGTCCGTAAACGGGCTAGGCTCGCGAGACTTTAGGCGTTTCTTCTCCAAGTAGTGAGACAAAACGGCAGTCTCCAGCAGCTCCGAGCGGGGGTGCACCAACTCTAAAATATGGCGGTGACCACTAAACCATCCATCATCGTCTGCGAAAAGAGTGAACCAGCGTTACAGAACATAACCAATCTCAGTATATCGCCCAGAAGAACTAGGGCCCACCAAGAATGCTGACGCCGAAACAGGCTTCACCGATTACGAATCCGCATCTCCACCCTCTCGTGCCACATGCACAGACCAATCAAGGTTCGCCTGGTCAGACGGGGGCTCCCCAGCAATGATGACATCTCATCCCCTGACAGTTGTATCCTTGCAGCCATTTCCATCAGAGGCACGTGTCTCAATAGCCGGCGCCACCTCCACCGTGGAAACTGCCAGAACACCCCCTTGCGGACCTGGCACAGAGCCAGCATAGGGAACTGGGCTCGCCGGCACATCCCCGGCTGGACCTGCAACCGAGCCAACAAGGAAAATTGGGCTTGCCATACGCGTACCACCAACCTTTTTCAATCTGCGGGCTAAGAGTAGTGCCCCCGCAGATACCTTATGCCTAACCTGAGGCGTCAAAACGGCTGTTGAGGATGGGGTAGGCTCTAGGCCAGGTCCATCCTTGGAAGGCACGGCCACTGAGTCACTGGCACTGGCCACAACAGGGGTATCCACACCACCCTCAACGGCCGGGACAACAACAGGTTGTGCCATCTCCGCAGGATGAGACGCATCCGTAAGCAGCGGGGCCTCGATGACCGGGGGAGGTGCTAAGCTCTCGATCAGTACGGGCGGCGAAACGACCCTCCCTGGGAAAATTTGCCAACTCGGCTGTGCAGAAGGAAAATGGGAGGCCGCAACCTTTCACTTCTTGGCCTCGCCCATAAGAGGGCCCCCCAAACCACTGCCTTCGTGCTTCTGCAGGACCTTGATCTCGCCCAGTGACTTAGTCGCTCCAGTTGGACCCTCACCATGTGCGTAAATCAAGTGCACTTTCAGAGCAGCGCGCGCAGCAAGTCTAGGCCTATCCATATCCGCATCAGCTCGCGGTGGGTCGTCTGTAAAGCATCAATGTTATAATAGAGTGGAAACTACAAAAATTAAGTAAAGAGGCTGTGAACCAAATACCTTTGGGACCCTGAAGTGCAGCAAAGAGGGAGTCAACAACGGTCCCGCGTTGCGTGGGACTCCAGCCTTCGTGAGGAGATGGGATGGACGGGTTAATAAGGTGAGCGGTGCTCATCCCGGCCCACCGCAGAACCACCTCATCAAGCCGCTCTAATTCAAATGGGAATAACCCGTTGCAAGCCTTTCTTGTAAAAACGTCCTCAAGCCACGAAAGAAGGGTAACGTAGGCTTGCCATCTCTTACCCTCACGTCGAAAAGATGGCCTCATAGCCTCTGCCTGCGTGGGTCTAGGATTCATAGTAATAAAAAACTTCCATTCAGCGTAGCGCGCAACAAAAAAAAAGTGCTTGTGCCAGTCATGGAAGGAATGCAGGGGAACCAAGAAGCTGATGAAGCTGTTATTCCCTACGTTGATGGGAATAACCTGGAAGCAAGGAACACCGGTGCGCAGATCCAGGTGATAAAAATAGAGGAAAACATCCGCGAAGGCCTTGACGTCGGAAATCTTGCAGGCTACTGAAAACACAGCGATATGGCCAAATACGTTGGGCCCTAGTTGCGACGGCGGCACCCGCCACCAAGCACACAAATCTTGCGTTATCCGAGGAATGGGCACCCTCATGCCCGTCGATAGCTGCGCCATGAAGAAGGGCATAGCCTCCCTCTCCTTATTCTCCTCCGTCACTGGAAGATTAGCCGACCAGAGAATGCCAGTTCTAGTTAATCGAGCATCCACAACTTCCCCGGGCCACAAATACTTACTCAATTCAGCACCAAGCTTCTCGCTAGAAAGAACGGTTTTCTCCATAACAGAAATCACAGGACAAACAGCTTCTTTGGGAGGCATTATCTGAATACAAACAATAAGAAAAACAACTAACGCATTAGAAACTGTTGAACGACTAACGATGGTTTTCTGTCGAACACCTGGGTGCATACCCAAATCACCACCATTGGCTCACCTAGTGATGAATGTGATCACAGCAGTAATGTGAGAGTGGAGAAACGTCAAACAATCACCGGAGTGCGAGACGCGAGAAAGTAAGTTGGTCGGAAGAGAAACGAACGAGCAATAAGAGGAAGTTCAGGCGACAGAAAGAGTGGTGCCTTTCCGGAATGAACCCCTATTTAAAGGGAAATTTCAAATTTCAAAAAAGACGCGTAGTCCAACCGATGCCAAGCTATGGTCGTACACGTGTCACAATCGCTAGGGAGTAACACACACAAAGATGCCCAATCGTTTCCAATGACGAACTACATGTCACGCACAGCGGGTGATAACCCGCTGCAGAGCGGAGTACAGGACCATACTCATACTCTGCCTATGAGGGGGGCTCTTTGATACACTATCCAGCATGCGCTTGGATAGGCCTCGCGCAACATGCCTAACGGGCATGCGCTTAGCCTAGCCTCGCACAGCATGCACCCCACACAACCTAATACCTAGCGAAGCCTAGAGGCCATGCGGACACACAATCCCTGCATCCAGTGAAAGAAATGTCCCCACGTTCGGCAAAGGCAACATGGTTACCAGCGAATGCTACCCACGACTACCACGTCTCTAACAAACCGTCACCCACTTCCCAAGTACTCCAACACTGCCCATTTATCGGATGAATATGGGATAACCACCCACCATTCGAGATCATGGGGGAAACAACCGTCAGGTCAAAGCCTTATATAAACAAGAAGCCCAGGAGGGCTGAAGGTATGATATTATCTCTTAAAAACACTATTGAGTCTTTGACCTGAAACTGACTTGAACGTCGGAGTGTGCTTCCAGGGTCATAACCTCGGATCTTTTACAGGTTTTAAGCTCACCACCGGAGGAGTATCAGAAGTACTAAGTGTGAACATCTGGATAGCTGGAACTCAGACTATCATTGACAAATACAAACAACAATCTATCAACCGCACACAAGCTTCACAAGCAGCCAATCGAGAAAGCACAGCAAATAGAGAAAACAATCAAGGTGTAAGAAACAAAAATTAAAGGAAGGAGAAGAAGATCGGCGTCGCCCTTGCTGATTCCAGTCTCTGTCGGCTGGTCTCCTCCCGCAAATCATAGTTTCATCATCGATTGGTCCTTCGGCTGAATTTCCGGCGAATAGTTGTGCGTCCAGATCCGAGTTCGTTGCTGTTTTAGGGAAGAAGCGCTTTCTTTTGAGTAGGTAAATTTATGTTTGGCCTCAATTCTGTAGTGTTATTTTTATAGAAGTCCCTGAGATTTAACATGATGTACTTAGAGAACTCTTTTAAAGAATTAGGTGTATTAGAGTTGGAGGCACCGAGGCTGTGGATAAATGTCAGTTTATTTTTTATTCTAGTCTAATTTCTTCTTCGTGAGTTCTAGTCCTTGATTCACTTTTGAAAGTTTTGAGGGAAAAGGTCCTATATTACCATCAATATTTGGCTTTTGGACCCAAACTATCACTACTTGAAAAAAAGCCTTATTCAACCACCCTCTTTAGTTTAATAGTCCAAGTTTATGACTGAAATGGTTTGTTGGTCTCATTTTACCATCACGTTAGCAAACGACTACTGTTCACCGTTAAAAGTTTTCCACGTCATCGCCACATCATCATCGATGCCGCTTGACCACCCGCTAACATGCCATAACTCACCATTCACAATCTAGGGCCATAGATCGGGCCTAGAGGCGTCTGATCCTGGCCTAGGGCCATTGATTCACGGCTTGGGCTCGTGATTCGTTGGCCTTGGGCCGCAATTCGGTGACCCTAAACCTCTATCTATAATTCGGTGCATTTCTTTTTCCATTCCAGATTTTTTGTTGGTGGTTGGCGGTGGCAAATTTGTCACGCTGGCAAAAATTAACGATGATGGCAAATTGGGACCAGAAACTATAATGAAGGTGGTAATATAGGACATTTTTTCAAAGTAATCATAATCTGGGTCCAATAATCAAACATTGATAGCAATTTGGAACATTTTCCCAAGTTTTGATGGCACGATTCTCCACTCAATTTTTATCAACGTTGCTACTTACATGTTTTGTTGTATCATAGCCATGTAGTCAAAATTATTTCCCATGATATCTAGGTTTCTTATCTTTTTATTATAGGTTTCTTCTTCTTTGTTTATTCACATTATCTATTTATTTGTTTTTTTTTTCTTTGATTAATTGCCTCACTTTTTTATGCAAAAATTTCAAGATTAAATTAAATCAAGTGGAATTGAATAAATCAAACCCCGTGGTATCATTTCTTAAGCGTACGAAAACTAATTATTTTTGTACATAATTGACTAACGGATTTTGATTTCTTGTAGACCAGTTTTAGGTTCCTAATCGACCTATCACAAAATATTGGTGGCGCCTCCGTTGAAAATCACGTCACTACAATAATTTCATTTTTGAGTCATTATTCTTTATCACATGTGAGTTTTTTTGGGAAAAACATAATTTTAGTCCTATAGGTTTGTGGGTTTTAACACGTCAGTCCTATAACTTTGAACTTCCACAAACATGTCCTAAATCTAGAGGGAATCTAACAAAGAATTCCTAAAACTTTTCGAGCAGGAATTTGAACCACTAAAGTTTTCAGGTTTGTACGTTAAGGACCTCAAACTTATGAAACTTTTATTTTACACACAAACATGGCTTTCATACCATATTGAAAGCGGATAATATTTTTAATTAATGTAGGTAAAACACACAGTAGTACAGATATTGAAACAGAACATGCAATAATTTTAATACTTAAAACATCAACTCACAAAGAAAACATCAACTTACAAAGCAAACATCAACTTATAAACTCTTGTTAGTACCAGATATTCGCAGCAATCCGAGCACAAGTAAAGGCCATTGGATAAACACACCGCACTCTCAACAGCTATACACATACACACCAAATCCAAAACAAACTATGAACTAGAATAATATTTAGACTGATTTTCTGAATAGAAATACGTTCAACACATGAACTTGAATAAACAGAGGGAAAGATGCAAGTAAGAATTTATGGGTGCCTCCTTCTGTTGTGAAGCCTTCTATTTATAGGGAAAGGATTCTCTTTTCTTCAATTGCCCTCCTAGTTGGCAACAATTATTTGTGTTCATTGCATGTGAGCAATAATGTTTACTTTACTAAAGGCAGAAGGGTCCGTGAAAGGGCTGGGCTCGCGAGACCTCAAGCGCTTCTTCTCCAAATACTGGGATAGAACGCCGACCTCCAGCAGCTCCGCACGAGGATGGACCAAGTCCATGATCTGGG
This sequence comes from Daphne laureola, assembly GCA_038382905.1. Classification (NCBI taxonomy): domain Eukaryota; kingdom Viridiplantae; phylum Streptophyta; class Magnoliopsida; order Malvales; family Thymelaeaceae; genus Daphne; species Daphne laureola. Next base: position 10,653 of record JBBYHH010479118.1, read on the forward strand.
GCCGACCAGCGAACCATCCGTCATCGCCTGCAGCAAGAACAACTATTAGAACAGAAATAGCGTGAGATATAACAGCACCAATTACAACAACACTTACCAATCACAACTTCTCACGCGGACGAGCTTCGACCGGCCAAAGGTGTTATCACCGGGAGCGGCTTACCCCATCCGGGTGCCACATTCCCTGCCTCCCGCGACACCTGCACGGACCAAGCGGGGTCCAAGAGAGGGACGGCCAGATCCACAACAGTAACGGCACTGCCTCACTCAAAACTTGGTTCCTAGGGATCGCCTCCACCAGGAACAGAAGTCGCAGCCATCAGCGCCTCCTCCACCAGAGCCACAAGGGCGATTGGAGGAGCAGAACTAGTTGGAGCACCCTCCGCCGGGTAGGCCACAGCATTACCAGGGGAACCTGCATCCACCGCACGCGCAGCCCCAATCTTCTTCAACCTCCGAGCTAGCATAAGAGCCCCAGCAGAAACCTTTGGCCTCGCCTGAGGTGTCACAATGGTAGCTGCCAAAACTACAGCCCGGGGTTCGACTCCAGCATCTCGCGACACCACTAAGGCCTTTAGGTCAACATCAACACACGG
>JBBYHH010479229.1:0-11248 GCA_038382905.1 Daphne laureola
AGGAAAACAAAAATCTATCAACTAGTGTTTACCAACAAAAAGCTTTGCTTATGCCATAATAATATGGACTACATCTATAAGAAAACTAACTGCATTTAAGTTGACAGTAATCAGTAACTCATGACCAACCTTGAAAGCTCGCCCAAACGCTTGAAGCACATCAATGATAACACTAGTCATATCTCCTGCATATAAACCAACTTTTTTCACATATACTATATTCAAAGTCATAATTCCTAACAGTACAAGCTTATTTCATCTTTCATAAGAAATCATATTCAATAAATTTACCAGATATATTCAGAAGACCAGAAATGCCTTCAATACTCAAACCCTGGTCACCAGCCCCTTTAATGTTACTAGAGACGATCTTAAAGACCTCCGGATCAAATTGACAACCCTCAACACGACCAGAATGTTCTGACATAAAATGCTCAGCATATTTTGCCATAACCTCCCATGATGCCTCCCCTGCAAATGGAGTCACATGTCCAAACTCAAATGTCTCTTCAAAACGGTCAAAATTACTTGACCCACAGCCAAGACCCTGCTCCACCTTCTCATCGTTTACAAAGTAATTGTTAGCAGTCTCCTCATCTTTGAATAGATATAAGGCATTGAATACTGGAACTTCTGTGCGACAGACAGAAACCATTACACCTGGAAAACCTTTCTCTCGGCGGGAAGTAAGTTCACTTTCTGAAATAGACTTGAATTTCTTAGCCTTGTCACTATAACATAATTCACTGTCCTCCGCCCTACGTTTCCAACTTCTCAGATCTTCAGCTTCACCAATACCCTCATCTGGTAAACATGGTGAGATGGATAGTTCACCGGAAGAAACAAGTGAAAATAAGCAAAATATGTCCCCACATTGTAAATCTGTGGTGAGGATGACTCCGCCTTCTGTAAGGTCTCTCCTCCTATCATGAAGCCATGCAGAAAAGTTTGCAGCTCTCTTCCCAGCATTACGAGGAAATGGCGACTTGGAAATAGCATGCAAGAAACGCTGAGAAAGAACAAACGGTTGACCTCCAGTACCCCCAATCTAAAAGTTAATATCAAGTTAGGATTAACATCTGAAAACAAAATAGATTCTAGGACCTGAAAGCAAAACAGAGTATGCAAACCACATAATGACTTAAAACTATAGAGTATAACATAGTCCATCGACTATCTCTGCAATGGAATTCCTATGCTAGCTGTGCAACCACCCATGACTAGAAGTGGAGCCAAGGATAGTGCGTAACAAAGATATTGACGCACCAAGCTCTTGTTTTAGTTTGAGATCAAACCAGTCATAAACATGACTAATTTGCACTTGTGTAAAGATGTCCCAAGCTTGTCACCAACAATATGTACAACCCACTTGATTATCAAAATACTAACTTCTTCACCCGAAGTAAAAAGTTGTCTTAACCTAAGAAGCAAAGAAGAGAATGCTTATCTTGACCACGTAAAAAACTCAACTGGAAGTGGTCTTTGAGATTGCTCTAAAATATGCAGACATGCTGACAGTTAAAGAAACAATCTATTACCATTATTTTTCTATCTCTGAGGTAGCTGAAAGCAGCATAAAGATCACATTCAGAATAACGCCTTAGTGTTTCTGCCAAGAAATTTGGTGATCCCATTGCTGTAGATGGGCTCATGAATATTAGCTTAAAGAGCTCTACAGCATTAGAAGCTGCCACAGATTCTTTTATGTGCCTGCCATTACCCGGTCCTTCACTCCAAAACTTAACTAGCTTTCGCTGAACATGTCGTTGACTTGAACTTCTGCTGCGATCTTTATGTTGCCCACTACCGGCACTGTCAACTTGCTCTCCATGATTGGTTGTTGGAAGTATTTCAGGTTGCTGGACATCCTGACAGGAAACGAGTATAAGTAGTAGTTTCTTTCAAAGCAACTGACATCAGAACAATAATGTAATTTACTACTCCCTTCATCTCAGCAAATATGTTGCAATTGATGTGGAGCAGGGATAAAATGCATAAAAGATATGGGGATAAAAAAGCAAAATAGGTATTTGAGACCGGATAAATATTAGAGTCAGAAAGAGAAATTAAGGATGATAAGATTAAAAAGAAAAGGGTATGTAAAACTTTTCTTCGAGAGAAACAAACAGTTTTTCCAGGACATTTTAAAGGAAATTTTAATGCTTTTTCTAAGACAGAGGGAGTTAAGAAACCATGTCCCCTGCATCTTAAAAAAAAAACATTCCCATCTACCCTCTGATTTTCCCTACTCAGCATGTGGAAACAGATAGTTCTATTAAGTTCTAATGCAGTTGATGCAGCAAAAGTTATAGCATGAAGATTGGAAATGAAATAAAATGAGTCCAGGAATTACGGAGCTCTGAAAATCCATGTCTACGGTCGACCATTTCTCAGAAACAGACCCAACTTCTTCAGATGCCTCAACTTTTGTTATCTGCTTGATCTGAAGAACATCTTCAATTGCTTTTTTGACATTTTCATCATCAAAATCATCCCATTTCTCTGTCCTACAGCCTGCACCTTCACCACATTCATTGTTTGCAAAAGAAATGTCCCCAAGACTTTCCTTCAGAGAAGGTCGAACAAGTAATCTGCATTCATGATCATCTAATGATCCATCCTGACTTTTCTGAAGCTGCTTTTGATATCTTTCACTAAGTATGTTACATAGCTTCATAATAGCTCTCCTCAACCGTTTGTTCCTTTTTAGTCCTGCCATTCTTCTGGCACAAGCTTTAGGCATTGCTGGCAGTTCAGGTAGTGAAGCCCAATCCACACGAAAAATTTTTGCGCCAAGTGCTGCACGATACCTTACATATTGGGTTATCAACTGCCTGAAAACAAAAATTCGTCCAGAAAAAAAAATGAAAACAGAAACTAATATACAACAGAAAGAGGCAACTTCGTTTTCTGAATCCTGTCTACAACTTATCTCTCCTAAAGGTTAGACGAAACCTGAAGTAAACAAGGTTAACCATGACAATCCTTTAATTATTAAGAGAATATATTGCCTTCAAGCATGTATGTAGCATTTATAAGTCATCCCCAAGTACAGAAACTAACCACTTTTGGTGTAATGCTCTTTCGTTTTTTTTCCTTTTTTTTTTTTTTTAGAAAAGTGGGGAGCACACCGCCCTGTGTCATTTCATAAATAATTTTGCCAAACGGCACATACAGAGTTGATGTCTGAGACTTTACAAGAAAAGCCCAATTCAGACAACACAAAAGTCTAACTAGACAATCACATGAAAGTAGGGGGTTTACAAAAAAGATGGGAGGGAAGTTTAAGTTGCATCTTTTTTTCCTTTTTCCCCGAAAGGTGGGAAGGAAGTTGAGTGGGAGTTGGGAGTAGTCAATTCCGGCATCTATTTCCCAGGGAGCCATTACCTTAAGTTGATGTAAAAAAGATGCAACTTAAATAACTAATACGTCAGAATAGGTGATCTGCATTATCATCCAAAACTATCGAACATATCTAGCACTAGCATTCAGTTTTCAAACACACAAATCTATAGTTCAATGCACATGGTATTAGCAATCTAAGACAAACCAAATTACCTATCAGCTGTTTCAGTCCACGAAAATCTTTTATTCCGAATTGGCTTCAACTTTATTGAGGAACTTGGGCTAATACGAAAATGACACTCAATATCATCTGCATCCGGTCCTTGCATATCAACAGGTTCAACATGATCATCACCTTCATATGCTTCTAAATCAACATCATGCTCTCCTGAAGAATCTGGACATAAATCCTCTTTGTCTTTAAACATATTAATGTCATGAGGTTCTCTGCCAAGACTCTGTTGATCCAAATGTGCAGATCCAGCATCAACTCTCATGGACTTTACAATACAAACTATTGAAGTTGAAGATCTTTTCCTCTTCCTAGTTGATGCGGGTGTGCTTGCTGCTTGACTTTCCATGTTTGCATCTGAATCACTCTGAAATCTACTCAGACGTTTCTGTTGCTTATCACGGTACACACGAAGAACCTAAACCATTACTCAGAAACAAAACAATTGATATCAACAACCTTTTAAACAAGGAAGAGAAATCAACATTGAAGGTGGAGGGACACAAAGTTACCAATGTCCAACAGTTAAAAGGTTAAGTCGTAAAAATCATACTCCCTCCCTCCGTCCCCAATAAACTGAAGGGTTTGACTGGTACATGTAAGACTTAGTGTCTTTTGACATGATTACCCTTAAGTTGAAGTAGCACAAAAAACGAGACAAATAAAGTAAAGGTAAAATAGTTTAATAAATTTGAGAGTGAAAAGTTTCCTTTCAAAGAAAGTGAACGATTTTTTTGGGACAACCGAAAAAAGAAATGTGTTCAAATTTCCAGGGATGGAGAAAGACTCGAGCGTAAGTGAGAAAGTTATGATAGACTCTAACCTGCTCGAATGGAATATTTAACTCCTTTGCAATTTTTTCACAATTTTTAAATGAAAGCTTTCCATTTGGATTCTCCTTCATTATTCTCTTCAGGAGATCGGCACGCTGATCAGCTGTCATTACTCGAACTGAAGCCCATGAGCGAAAGAGGAAAACCTAGAAATGTTAAAGCATTAAATAGAGCCACTTAGATGATTTCTGATTGACATAAACTAAGGATCATTTGGTTGTTGCAATACCATGTTAATCCAGTGCGTAGATGAAATAGAACCATTTGCACTTTGTGTTAAAATTGGGTAAATTTACGATCCTTCACCGTAAACGTACCCAACTCCAGTGTGAATTGCAAAAAAAAATCACACATGTGATTAAGCGATAGATTAATCCATTGGATTAACGCTGTTTATTACAAAACAATGAGACATAAAAATCTTTCTCAAAGGCATTGAAGCTGAAGAGCACCACAGTCAGAGTTGTATAAGCATGAGATGTCCTTTACGAATTGTAATACTAGCAATTACTTAATCACATTTCATTCACCTTGACAGCCAGTATAAAATCATCAAAATATGTACACATATTGCGCAGAAAAATGCGATGAATTAATAAGTGGGCAGAAGTAAAAGACTTGACAAATTAATAAACAAATAACTCTTATTTGAGCAGTAGTTCCTGAGACATTATCAACCATAAGGAAAATTGTGGCAAATTTGAAATCTCTGCTGCCAATTATGTCAATGCTATCATTCGCTACAGGTGCAAGATGAACCTCTGTGATAGGTGTGTAAGACGGAAAAAATCAAAGGCAAAGCTAAATACTCGTACTAAATTGGTCTACTGTTGAATTTCTTAGCTATGGTTGTCTCATATTCTTGGTTTAACCAACTTACGTTCAAGATAGCCTGACAACCTAAACAGATCTTTTCTCAAGACTGAACCGGAAGCAAACTGAACCAACAGAGCGAGTGAGAAACAAATGAGAGACTGAGAATAAATTAGGTCAAGGGAACTTCTGTTTGTCCATCTATCAAAAGACTACCCTTTCACCAAGTGCCCATCCAAAATGCTCCATAGACTAGACAATTGGCCCAACCTTCAGAACTTTTCGGGAGCACTGTCTAGTGCCTTTGACATGGAGCTGATTGAACTAATCTAATGGGAAGCAAAACTTCCTGACCACCCCTCACAACAGAGGCATGAAATCAACCCACGGTAAGAATTCAACACTTCAAACCCTTCTCTTACACGACCAATTACATACTTTCATTCTTTAATTTGTCAGACGTAGAGAAGCATAATTCTCATCAGGGACTGAGGGACATGAAATCAACCCATGGCAAGAATTCAAATCCACTCCAAATGTTTCTCTTACATGATCAATTAAATACTTTCATTCATTAGTTTGTCCGACCTAGAGAAGCATAATTCTCATCAGCAGTGCAATTTGCTTTTATCCCTTGGTAATTTACCTAGAAGAATGAATTAAGAAAAAATTAAGGAGTCCAATTATATAGTTCCATTATTTTGGTAGGATAGATGAGCCCTCCCACATTTGGCGTTTCTTTTTTTGTTAGTTTACATCTCAAATATTCTAGCTCCGATTGGTACATGTCAATGCTTGAATCAAAACATACCTTTGTCCAAAATAATACTCCCTCCATCCCTTATTAGTTGCACTTCTTTGACTTTTAAAATTGTCTTTGACTCAAATTTTCACAAAGAAGAATCTATTAAAATATTTTGAAAAATATATACTTCGAAACTTTAAGAATTCTTCTATATATACATGTTTTTTAAAGAATTTTCTAACAATTTATTCTCTACGGAAATTTGAGTCAAAGACAATGTTAAAAATCAAAGAAGTGCAACTAATAAGGGACAGAAGGAGTATAGCTTAGTCATGCTACATAAACCATCCAAACCAGAAGTAAGCCCCACAATCTATTCCCCATGTTGATATTATTTATTCAGTGAAGCATGACGAGACAAGATATCAAGCACAAAAAAGAAAATTACAGTATTAAAAATGATCATGAGCATTTTTCTTCAAGAAAAGAAAGTTGAATGGCCATCAGAGACCAAGCCAGAAGATTCATACGTGCATAAGAGAAAATTACATATGAAAATGCACACCTCACCAACAGCAGATCCAGGGAATGCATATATGGCGGCCCTTGAATCACAAGCAGCATAACAGTATTCTAGTGTCAGCCAATATTCATTGACTGCTTCTTTGTTTGACAAGGTGAAATCATGCCTCAATCTTGGTCGAAGATCGAAAGAGAATAAATTAGAACGAGCAACGATAGACACAGGCTCCTCTACATACGGTTTGAGCTCTAGCGCATGTCTCAAATTGGCATGGGGGACCTTAACTTTTTTATCTGAATGTTCATCAATCACCAGTCGGATCAACTGAGTCCCAAAAAGCTCATCAATAGCAATGTCATATGTTTCAGAGTGCAAGAAATCACGAGAAGAATCAAATTAAATTAAACATTTCTTATTAGGAAATAAACAAATTGAACAAAAGTTGCAGTAAGTTGGCTAAAATGTCTATCTGTCCCAATCAAATGACAGATCACTCCCTCCATCCGCAAAAAATTGTACCATGACTTTTGAACTTGTGTTTGACTCAAATAATTATCATTAAGAATCTTTAAAAAAAACCATATTTAAAAGCTAGAAACGTTAAATTATCATTTGGACAGAAACTTGATGACTTTGTATGTCAAAATGTTCATCATCATCATCAGCACCTTAATCCCAATTACGTTGGGGTCGGTGGCATGAAATATATAGTGGCAATTAATTGTAAAAAATTAGTTGACACTACAAATTCATGCAGAAGCATAGCGGAAAAGTTTTACGCCGGATGCCCTTCATGTTGCAACCTTCTTTCAAAGGAATAATGAGATCAAATTTCAAACCGATCATCATAGGTTTTTCCACTTTCATGGAAAATATCATGAGACGGCGATGAGTTGAGATAATTTGTATGTCAAAATGTTGAACAAAAAAAACATACATTAAATGCTGGAAACTAAATGCTACAATCTTTTACGGACGGAGGTAGTAATAGTTATAGCATAATTGTTGCTTGAGTGCCTTCAATTAGAGGACAGAAGAATATCTGAAGCTTCAAATTTTGTAGCATTGCCATTTTGTAGAATTAGCAGTGCATCAGATTCTTTTTCTTTTATTTGGGAATCGGGTAGTCAAGTTGAATTTCTACAATCTGAATGAAGCATGTGCTAGCCAAATCATTGCCTAGAAACACTGAGACTTCTTAAATTTAAGAAAGCAGTATTAATATCTACCTATCATCACACCAACTACAGTGGAAGATGCATCTGCAAGACCTATTAAAGCATCTAAGTAACTTGCAATGCCTTTACCAAGTATGCAGCATCCAACCTAACAAATAATAAGGAATGCATATACCTTCAAACGTCTGAGAATGTCAATGATCAATGAAAGCCTTCCAGTTGCATGTGTGTCCATCAAAAGCTTATACTCTTCCTTAGAAAGATCAGAAAGACACAAGCCTTTCTTACACTTCTCAGTCATATCCTCAAACTTCTGATAAGACCCCACAACTTGCAAGAAAAGCTCAAAAGGAATAGCTCTAATAGTTTCTTCAAGTGAGAACAGAATGGATTTTCCGCGAGAAATACATTGGCTATCGACTTCTGAACCATACAATGAAGTGGCATCCCAATCTTGAGATTTACTCACATAATCCCATAGAAATCCATGTAGTAGCTTTGCACGTACCATTTTTGCAAGCACAAACCCGTTGGTACGCATGGCCTCAAATCTTGCAGCTTTTGTATCAGAAATTTCATGATTCTGGGTTCTCTGCACACCATCCAATACGGGAAATGACTCATTATTTTTCAGCTTCGATGAACCACGGCCACGAACTTGCATCTCAAATGTCCTCAATCTGTCGTGGATTCTGCTAAGCAATTCTGAGTGTAAATCTTGAACAGATGGGTGCAGAACCACTTGAGTGATCCGACTTCTGCCACAATTTGTGACAACAGGTACATTAATGTGTATGCACTTGCAATAACCTTGATGTTGAAGCTTCTGCAAGATACGATCAACAGTTTTTCGGTCAAGTTTTGTTCCCCTGTCCTTCTCTAACTCCATAAGCCAGCGGTGCAGCTCAGGTTTCAATATGAATTCTTCATCCTGCAAAAGAGAAACTATTTTAAAATAAAAATAATGACTATCATAAGAAACACAGTGACGTGCTGCTTTAACATGTGGGTGGTTTGACAGTCATGTTTGACAAAGTTGGTCGAGAGAAAAAGAAACCTGCAGCCGTTCAAGTATTCTTTGTTCTCTTCGAGCACCATCAGCAGTTTGAACCTGAATTAAATGCTTTTGACAAGCATCAGATTCAGAGATTAGCAATAATTTAGGAGCCGCTGGTTCCGGTGGTGGAGTTGAATGCCTATCATCTTCTGCAATTATGAAATCAAGAACAATATCAAAGAAAGTAGCACTTGGCTCATGAAAAACACCTGAATAAAAAATCATATGCTTACTTCCAGAATGACTGGGAGTGCCAGAAGAAACAGCACGAATTCCCTTTTGCATTATTTCCGGGGTACCAAGATCACCTGCAGTGGATAGATGATCATATTCTAGGAACAATTGGGCTGAGTCACCAGGACTATCTGAACTGCCAGCAAGGAACTTGGAAGCATCATTATCATGATTTTCAACAGTATAGGTACTTGAAGTTGCTTTTGAAGACTTCTGAGGCAAGTTTCTAGATGTCCATACTCGATAGGCTGTAGTCTTTCCGTGACTTTCTGCTTGTAGGTGCATGCCAAACCTAGATAACATGTTGAACCACCGAGAGTAGCTCCTTTTCTTATCAATACCAAGCCTCTCACAGACCTGTTTGTAGCAAAAATGAAGAGGGAAAATTACAAGATTCACATAAAACTTAAGCATCGCTAAGGTGTAGTTAAAGAAAAAACTGCATTTCAAAACAACCATAACAAAGCATGTGCAGAAGAAAGACATTGCACAAAGTCTACTAATGAATTGACACTAAAAAATTCTGTGAGTGCTGTAAGGAAAAATATTTATAACCACCATGATGGCATGTGCAGACCAGAAGTATAAAGGCACTAACTTCCTCTTCAAAATGTAATGCCACTTCGTTAGAAAATTTTGCTTATCATAGCTCTTGACATAAGATCAGATATCTCACATGCTCCTCTCACCATACAAGACACTTGATTTATGAAATACTAGAGTATATTCATGTTGACATCCATGCATGTAAGACCACTAATAATTACAAACTTATAGCACAAGATTAAAGAAACATCAGTAAGAAGTATAATTTATACACACCTTCATGGAATGCAGACCTTCAGATCCTTCAGCATCAACCATATCATAAATTTGACTCTCGATTGGGAGTTCTAAAATCTGATCTGTATTACGAACTTTCCTACCAAACTTCAGCTGTTGTTGATTGTCAGCTTTGTTATGACATCCTAAGCTTTTTAGCTCGAACTCCTTCTCAGGAAAATTCTTAATCAATCGCATGCATACCTCAACCTGAATAAATGAAAGCATCTTAATGCTTGAGCAAGAATGTTTTTGGAGAAAAAACCGTCTTTGCCCAAGAGGACGAAATAGGACTGACGTTATCCACCGAGTAAAGGTCTTTGAAAATATGCCTAAATTTTCCGTAAGTGGGGCCTTGCAGGGAAAAGGAACTCTAAAAGAGCAGTAACAAGTAGCTAGAACTGAACAAGAAAAAGTAATGAACTGGTACAAGAGAAACCTGTTAAAAACAATCTAGGCACCGGAAACATTGATTGCAGAATAAACATGCTTTAAAGCTTAACAACATTTATAGACCAGTACAAATGTCCATAGAGTCGTATACAAACAAGATCCTGATACCAAAAATCATAGCAAGCAAGATACACACAGAAATAAAAAAATTACTAATGCCTTCATGTCATGCTAAAGCATCCTACATAGAATCAATAACTAATACGTGGAATATATACTTCCATTGAGATAATGTGATTAGTTGATATAGGCCGTGCTCTCAAAAAGCATGGATCATACTAGTCCCGTAAAACAGAGGATACAAACGGAACAATTTGTCATTGACAGAGATGCACAAACAGTTGGTACATAACGCATTTCTTTACAGCAACCTAGCAATGATAGATTAAGGGGAAAATATAAGGCAACATGAACAACGTAGTTATTTCGAAGCTATGAAAATCTCCAACAATATGTTGGTCCCTAGTATTTCTTAATAATTAAATATCTTTAATTAATTACAAATACAGATAAGCAGAAAAATAGATAAGAACTGGACTATGCACAACTCAGTTCTTTTGCTATTACACAAGCCTACGCAGATATTGTCATTCAGACTTGATGATTTAAAATTATTACTCATATCTAAAAATGGATTCAGGCTGAATCATTTTTGCATTTTTTTTTAAGTCTTTGGAAAGCTGTCCATAATGATTTACTTGTACCCAAAGTGAAGGATTCATCATAAAATCATTTCCCTATGCAATCATGTAGAGAGAAAAACAATGACCACCTTCTGATTCACTACAGCTTCAAAATCTTCAACAAGACCAGCATCTTTCAACCTATGACAGATCTGCAATATGTGTGTGAAATCATATTGTTAGAAACAAACAATTGCAACCAAGCAAACAAATGTAAATGAACACAAACATTATACACAAATTTGCAATTTTCTTTTATCTTTTACTTCAGCCTAAGCGTTTTATGAACAACAGCATATGCATGATAAAATTAACAGAAAATAATTAAAA
>JBBYHH010479340.1:0-11247 GCA_038382905.1 Daphne laureola
AACAAGTCTTACCTACCTTAGTCACAATTCAACCAAACATGTGACAAAATGAATCCTTTCCATTCTCACAAATAACCTCCGGTTTTAAGGGCCCCACTCGGGATAGTTTATCCCATCAATTTTTCCAAAAATGACCATTTTGCCCTTCTGAACCAATTTTTGGCAAAATATCCCGAAACTCATTAAATGACTTTCAATACTCAAATTTCACCAAATAAGCTCCAATATAGTTCCCGAAAAATAGAATTTCATTTAATAGCATAATCCATTATCCTTCATGGATATTCTCATCAAATTACCCGAAATGACCATTTTATCATCCCGAGATGAATTTTGGTATAATGGTTCCAAACCCATATTTAATCATTCTAACATTTAATACCTCAGTAAAAATCCTCAATTCAATTCCTGGGATAGGAGAACATCAGAAAACGTGTCCCGCACGGTTCAACATAAAATCCCAGAAATTACAAATTTGCCCTCCGGCAATTTTTTTGGATTTTCCACCATTTTTTCCGGTGTGGGTGTAACAGATTATCAAGACCCAATCCCCCTTCTCTCGGACAAGTAATCATCCTCTACCAAACTAAGGCTTTAGGAACTCTCATCCTCTAAAGATACTTAGCGTAGGGTTTATTCCAGGAACATAATCTATTCACCAATCCATATCCACGGTTCCTCTCGGACTCCGATTCAAGTAATCAATCAATTCTTGTAGTCTAGTTTGAAAACTTCCCTCTCGGGCTCATTATCGAACACCTAGATAGCATACTAACATGGTGATCAATCATCCAACATGCATACATGTATAAAAGGCACAAGGAATCTAATATCTAAGCATCAATAAGCATGGTAGATGATAGTTAACCTCCTAGGTAAGCAAACCCTAGAAGATCATAAACAAATACTCACTAACACTCATGCTAACTACAACAATCAGCATGATCAAATGAGTAATCATAGTAACTAGATAAGATTAGGAGAAGAAATATCCTTTAATGGAGTAATCTTGAAGAAATCTCCAAGAACACCATAAAAGGGGAACTTTAACCCTTAGAGTAATGGAGAAGATGACAAAGCTGCTGCCAATCCTAAAATCCTGATCTTCTCTACCTAAAACTTACCCTAAAAGGTCTATTTATAATGATATGACATCCTAAATTGCCCCTAGTCATATTAGGCACCCAAAAAAGGTTCATTAAGGGCATATTTGGCCTAACAACATGGGCTGACCCATTTAAATCTGAGGAAGTCTGATGCTTGATGCGTTCCACTTTCGTGCATCGCGTGAGGGTCGCGCAAGGAGGGGCTGCACCTAATTAAGTATATCACGCGACCCTCCTCTCTAGCTAAGCTCTCTAAGTGGCACAAAGGTCTGGGGTCGTGCCGGCCAAAGGTGCCCAGCGCGACCCATGACCATAAGGGGCGGGCTGGCTTAATTCCTTAAGCTAAAATATGCTTCAATTACTTTCTTTGACTTGCAATCCTCCTCATTTGACCCGAGACTTGTTGACTTGGTGAATTAGCTGCTAATTTGAGTCCTGAACCTCCTAATTGCCTCATTTTAGCTCCATTTTACCTTGCATCGTTGAATCGAAAAAATAATCGTAGATAACAAGTAAAATGCACTAATGATCCAGTTTATGCATAAGAAGAAGTATAAATTGTATGAAAATGCCACATAAAAGTGTGTGTGTTTTGACACTCATTAACAAGACTTGTAGAATGGTTTACCGACACATAGGACTTTAGACCAAGGTTGCCTGACTAACATGACTTAGAGTGTTGACAGTGGGACTGAGATCAACACGTTGATAGAGTATGCAATCAACCTTCCTCTTCCTTAAAAAGTTTGACTTAATTAGTGATGAAGAACTGGTCTATCACCACCAACTAATGAAGTTGATCAATGTAATCTCTAAAGAGATAGCCTTTTACAATAAGAAGTATAGAACAAAAGGCTTCTCTAATGATGAACTCTTTGATGTAGTCAAAGATGGTTGGAGATAATCTTCTAGAGGGTTGTAGCTTTGTGAATGATAGCTTGAGTGTTTTCTTTGTCACCACCCCTCCATGCACGGCCTGGTGGAAGCGGTTACGGGCTGGAGGGCCTAGTAAAGGTCACTTAACGTAATAGGGAGCTACCTTTGGTGAGCCATATCCATAACCCAGTCCTACGCTACATCTGCAATTCCCTATTTACAATACTACAACAGAACATTTAAGAACGCAGAATTCCTGCACTTATGTAAGAATTCCATCCATAAACATTTCAGCATAATCTAGCAGTATAGCTGAGCTTCGCTCAACACAGATACTCTAGAAAAGAGTACTGCCCCTACCATACTGGGCAAGTACTCCCCGATAAACATAACATAAACAGAATTCAGCATCACATCTTAACATACAACATAATCCAAAAATCAGCAATTATACAACTTCATGAACATACTTTGACATGCTTTCCAAATTCTACATGTACTTGTGCATTCTATAATTACAGAGCCCATCTTTCCAAAATGAATACATACTATGCACAGGTGGTCGGGTCTACTAGACTCCAAAAGTCAACACCCGGTGTTGCTGCTACTGCTGACTGTACATAAAAGATAACAAGAGTTAACCGTTACCCAAGAAGATTAAGTGCTCGTCCAGAAAATTCAGAAAATCCATTTTTAACCCTATTCCCCATTCCATTGTCCATAACATACACTATCCATTTCATAAACATTTCATTTCATTCTTTCCTTTCCATTTCTTAACCTTTTCCGTACTTAACTTTTTCCTTTACCAAAACATAACCATTTCTCCATCAGATTCACCCCGTCCCATTATCAATAACCATAAACAATAAGGAGCTAAATTGTACCTCTGCTACAAAACACTATATGGCCAGGGGGGCAACTACTCTACGGCCTAGAACATGAAGCTCCTGAAAAGTAGAATTGTAAGTGGGTGAGTTTCCAAGAGAACTCAGTAAGGGTGTAGGTAAGAATAAAGGTTTAAGTAATGATACCTGCAAAGACAATGTTACTGTGCACATTATGCATTATACTACAGTTTATACAACCTAAATGAAAATGAATGAATGATACGTAATGCACTTTCCTTTCTTCACATGATAAACATTCCTTTCATTTTTTCATCCCACACACCACGACGGCCCCCGATGATCTTATTTCATACCACTCAGGGTCTCTCTAACAATACAAACGTATGGTACCAGCGAGAAGCATATGGTCCCCATGAACCGTCGTCACCGCTCATCATAGCGGAAATACCATTACCACACCATAAGGTTCCCAGAAATGTTCACGCGGTTCACAGAATCACATAAGTCCATAAGCCCTGAAACAGTTAACCCTCGTAGCATAAACGACCACCCTATGATCGTAGAACATCTTCATAAGGGAGCTGCAAGTCCCGCACTTGAGTACCTGTACACCTTTATCCTTACCATGGAGCTAGCCTCGGGAGTCACGGGGCCCCACCCTCGGTCCGAGAACTAGCCTCAACTTACCCGATATGCATACTAGTAAACCAGAGTGTATATAAAGAAACTTGAACTCTTATCTGGTGAATAAATTCCTGCATTTGACTTTTCCAACACTTAGACAATTTCTCATTTTCCGGTCACTTTTAAAAAAGTGCCAGAATTTGCCAATTTTTTCCCATAATACCCTTAACCTTTCAAAACAACTAATTCTATCACAACTTAGCAAATAACATCACTTAAGTTTAACTTTTTCCTCACTTTACAATTTGTCCCAAAGTTGTAACTTGGCGAATCCTTGTCCAAATTCAACATAACTTCTTTTACATGCAACTTACCTAAGTGTATTATCAACCATCCAATAACATTGAATTTTCCACAAGAAATCCTCAACTTTTCAACTATGTTCAATTTCGGCCAAACTTTCCAAAATGGCCCAAAACTTATCCAATTTCTCTACAATTTCATTTATACACAAAGTAGCTCACATAAACATCATTCATCAACAAACATTCCATTTTCATCAACAAATATCAACTTTAAATTATCACACATAATTCGGCCATATTAAGAAAAATATGGAAAAGTTATTTCCTTCACATGCGTTCATCCAATTTTGGTCCTAAACACCCAAAAACCATCAAACATCAACATTTCACACACTAAACATCAACATCAATTTCATCCTTAATTTCGGCCAAACCACCAACACTATCCATACCGTATTTTCTTCATACTTTTAACATCAATTTAGGAGCTCACAAACACCCCTAAATCATAGCATTCACCACTTCTAACATTGAATCACAACTTTTAATTTCATGCCTTAATTAGGCCATAATTCAAAAGTAACCTTCCATGGTGATTCAATACTAACTCCAAGAATTAAAAGTGTTCAAAGACTACCCAAGAACACATTAAAATACTATTTCAATTTTTGGATCAACTTTGACCAAAATTGACCAACTTTGACCATCCTTGACCATAGCGTATTGATGGCCGATAGGCCTAATCCAAGGCCCAAAGTGGGCCTATAAATCCAAAAACCTCACAAGAACGCTTGAGTCAGAAATCCAGGAAAGGGGCCCATTAAAAATGGCTTAAGACATCATACCCGAACATACACACTCGTAAACCGAGGTCATGCCCTCAGCACATTATGACTCGATGGCCTGCGTACAGGACACATTTGCCATCTGTCCTCTTACACCAACCGCCTCTTTCCTATCAAAGTATTAAAGATGTGTCACTCTATTAGACAAGACTATATAAGCCTACATCAGTCCAACATTTAAGGTCTTGGCACATTCTCTACCAAATATACTGACTTAAGCATCGGAGGACCCTCCGCAAGGCAAAACTCCGGCGTGGTTTATAGATTTTGTCTACTGTGCAAATCGAGTCAACGAGACATGGAGATGGAGCTGAACGTAATCAAGATCAGCAGACATAGGCTCAATAGCATGGTGGTCCCTAATGAAGAATTTCCACCAAATGACACCGTCTATGGGAACGGCGGAAGCACTCAGGAGAACGCCAACAATTAGAATATTTCACAAACATAGACCAAATGTATCCTGTATGCAGGCCATCAGGTCGTAATGTGCTAAGGGCATGACCTCGATTTTCGAGTGTGTGCGTTTGCGTATGATGCCTTCAACCGTTTTTAATGGGCCCCTTTCCTGGGTTTCTGACTCAAGCATTCTTGTGGGGTTTTTGGGTTTATAGGCCCGTTTTGGGCCTTGGATTGGGCCTATCGGCCATCACCTATTTCAATGATTCAAGGTTAATCACCAACACGAAATGTGTTCATAATCATTCTATCAACACTTTAGAATCATCATTTCATTTCATTACTTCATAATTTACAAAATCACATTCTTCCCCAATTTTCTTATTCTTGAGAAATCAACTACCACAAGGAATGATCAAATGATAAAACTCCCAACATCAAACATGCTCCTAATCAACCCAACAACACTTTAGCATCACCAATTCACAAAGAACACCCACATAATTCATCCTTGATTAAATTTGGCCAACTCCCATTTTCACCCTAGAAGTTTCCTTTAACTTCCAATAACATCCCACATGCTTGAAATCATCACTTAATCCACGTGGAACAACACTTAATCAAAGATAACAACAATTCCCATTTTTTCCCAAATTCATCCAAAAATTCAGCCCTAATTAGTACTCCATGTTCCATGATGATTCACAACTAATTCCAAGCATTAAAGTTGTTCAAAAACAACCAAAGAACACAATTTAACCTTCACTTCAACTTAAATCCACACTTTAACCATACACCTCAAATTTTACCCTAAAGCACAAGTTATTAATCCTTGATGATTCAAGTTTAGTTCCAAGTATTAAAGTTGCTCACAATCCACCCAAGAACGCAATTCTACAATCACATTTAATTTCCCCCAACATTTGCTTGAGAACACCATGAACCCTAACTCATACATTCTCCAATTCATGATGAAATTGTGTAAGAAAGCTTAATAACACTTCAATACAACCTAAAATTAATGCTTACCTTAAGAAAATTTGGAAAGAATCAAGCTAGGGATTTTTCCAAAAATCACGTACAATCTTACTTAATTCATGATCCTTACATGAATCTAAGCTTTCCTTTTAATTCTTGAAGGATTTGGAGAAGAATTGATGAAGAAATTTGATGAACACCATTGAAGAAGAGAAGAGATAATTCGGTGAATTAGAGAGAGACAGGGGAGAGAGAAGTAGTTTGGTAGAAATTATACAATTTTCTGATCCTTAGCCAATTTAAAGCCAGATTTCCAATTTCTTCACTTTTTCTAACTCCCGTCCCAAAATGTCTCGTAATATAATCCTCAATCATATTACGAAATGTTACATATTAATAATCTCTATTAATTGTCCATTTTCCTTAATTAACCAAAAATGACCATTTTGCTCTCAAAAGTGAAAATTGGCAAAATGACCCGGAACTCACGTTCCATCCTCAAACTGTGAAATTTCATGAAAATGGACCTCAATAATATCTCGGAACCTACAAATCACCATAGAACATATCCCTCTCATCAATTACACATAATCCCGGTTCTAACAGACTCTAACTACGGTGCAAACCTCATCAGAAAACCTCTGTTCGCCCGGGATGACTGTAACATTCTCCCCCCCTTAAGACTCTTGGTCATCCAAGAGTATCATCACACATTGATACTCATCTGGGTAACATTTTTGTGGGTCTCTGTGCTCCACCTTAACCCATTTCAATTCCTGGAAACTCTACTCACACGCCTCTAACCAAACTAATCTTCTTCATAATTCACTAGAATCTGATCTAGGATGCTCAACTCCATACTGTGCTTGATGACCTCAGCATCAAGTGGAGTAATAAGAGGTATCACTTCTACTGATAGTAACATGTGTCTCTTGGCACAATCAATCTGGATGGAGTTCTCAACTAACTAGTTCATACCAAGTATCATATGATACTTCGGGGTGTCTAACACCAAAAGACTTGACTCAATCAAATGCCTACTGAAAGTCAGTATACATCCCATTGCCAACTCATCAGAAAATAAGTACTGACTCCCGGCAGTAACAACCAACAATATCTCAGGAAGATATCCAATGGATAAATCTAATGCTACCGCACATCTCAAAGACACTATAGATATGGATGCACCTGTATCAAACAAAGTATGAACAAGAACATCATTCAAAAGAAAAGTACCTCTAAGTACTCCCTACTGGGTCGTCTCACCCTGCTATATGTGAAATACCTACCCTAGCTGAGCCTGCTGAAGCTACGGTGGTGGTGCTAGTAGCTAAACCTGGTTCCTCATCTGCTGGGGCCTCTGAGTAATCTGAACTACCCCGTGCCCCAAAAGTATGATGGGCTGCACCCGTGACTAAAAATGGACCTCTCTTGCTCTGCCCTGAACCTGAGTCTGTGGGCAATCTATGACCCAGTGTTATGATGAACCACATCCTATGCATTGACCTGTGTCACGACAACACTTTATACCAATGTGATGTCTCCCGCAGACATGACAATATGGTGCTGCTTTAGCTACGGCCTTGCCCCTGTCACCCTGACCTGCCCTTCCAGATTTGTGACCCCTCTTATCTGATCCCTGTGGTCTCGACCCTCCCTAACTAACCTGGCATCGGTCAGATGCAACTCTGATCTGGGTCTCCTCCATCTCTATAATGAGGGCCTTCTGTACCGCCTCGTGTTAAGAAGTAATCACTAACGGTACTATGTACTTCCTAATCTTAGGACGCAGGCCTTTCATAAAATGTTTGGCCTTCTCATCCTCCATCCCGTAATATTGAGGGACGTAACACACCAACCTATCAAACTCATGGTTGTAGTCCATCACGATTCTTCTCTCCTGACACAAGTGGTCAAACTCAACTTGTATGTGATCGCAGATAGCATATCCTACCCATCCCTCATAAAAAATGTAGGCAAACTCCTCTCATGCCATCGTGGGATCCTGTGGACCTCTCTGAACATCCTGTGTGCTCCTCGAGCTGACTAACCCCTTCCACCAATTATACGTTCTATTGTATAGGTTGAAGGTAGCCAATGACACCATCTCCTCAGTCAGGAGGCCTAGTCTCATCAATAGATGGTCAATATCTGAAAACCATGACTCAGTTATCTCTAGTTCTTCTATACCTGTGAATCTTGGAGGGTTTAGACGCTAGAATCGCTCTATCATAGTGACATTGTGATATCCAACTAAATCCTCTACCCGGGGCCTTTGAGCCCTCCTGGAAATTTATGACTCATCATCATCCTTGTACTGAAGGTGATGATCTGATCGTCTACCCTCACCATGCTGATAACAATTATGTGCAGAGCAGTCAGATCTACCCTCAGGTCCTACCCTCCGGCTACACAGATGTCTCTGATCCTCGTCCTCCTTATCCTCCTTCTCATCAGGGGTCAGAGTGGATGGGTAGTTCCCTGAACTGGTAAGAGTAGTAGTAAAAGCAGTGTGTGTATCAGATTATGCCACTTGGGCGCTATCATAATATGAATCATCAGTCGGGTCCTCCTGAATCTGTGGATCCACATCTACTATCGCGTTACCCTGAACACCTGTATCCCACACACTATTCAAAACAGTGCAAATCTATCCCAACACCTCTAGGAGGTTCACTGGAGCATGCTGTGGTGGAGGGAGACTCGGCTGGGGATGCCCCCGCGTAGAGTTCATACGCCTTCTGCCCTGTACCCTTGGTGGAGTGGGATCTGTATCCCGTATCCCCGAACGCAAACCCTGTTGCTTGTGACTATTTACCATTACTAAGATTCACAACAAAGACAAAGTACTACATCACGGTTAACTTCTCAACAACAACAAGCAGCAGTATTCCTAATGGCTCTGTAGTGTAGACGCAATACATGATATAGATTATCTAATCCTAATATAGAATCTAACTACATCATAAAACATTGAGATAAATCGAGTCGTTACATATGTTAAACATGTTTAAACAAATAATCCACAATTCCACTTATCATTCCAAAATAGTTATCATAAAGAGGTGGCCAGCCTCATCACTGAAATATCCTGGAATCAATATGTAGAATGGGGGATTACCCACCTAAACACATATAATATAAGTTCCAGAAGACTACTTCTGGAAACCTGCTCTTATACCAACTTGTCACCACCATCCCGCCACCACTGCTGTTACACCCACCCCGGTTGTACTATTCATTTCCATTGTAATATTGCTGAAATTTGATTATATAATTTTCCAGGACTTGGAATTTTGTGTAATTGAGATGCTATTGAATGAATTAAATGTCCCGATGAGTTGTTTGGAGCCCATTTTATGGAATTCTAGTAATTTACAACATTTTACGAGTCCCGGGCTATTTTTCCAAAAATTGGATTCGGAGGGCAAAATGGTCAACTTTGGAAAAAAGTTGGAAAAAAAATGTTTGGATTGGGCACTCATGGCCGGTGGTGTTTGGAGGCCCATTTGGGCTTGTTTGAAAATGGGCTTAAGTAAAAGAATGGTATTTTGTAAACAAAAGGAAATAAGAAAGGTAAGAAAGGATTGTAATCATTTTGGAAACTAACTTAGATTACCTAGTGTCAACAATCTAATGGTGAAAATCTATAAGGAAATCTCATCCAAGGGTCCATGTTGAAGATGGATAGATAATGTAAGAACATTATCTTTTGGTAAATGAAAAGAAAAGAAAAGAAATGAAATGGAATTATGAATTAGAATTCATAAAAGGGTAAGTAGTAAGAGAAAGAAAGAAAGAGAAAACATTTACCTCTTCTTCTTTCTCTTGGCCGGCCATCCTAGCAAGGGAGTAACCAAGAAGTTTCTTCATCTAATATCTTCATCAAGCTTCCTAGATCAAGTTTCTTGAATGATTAAATAGGTAAGATTGATTATTTAATAAGTTATTCAAGTTCTAATGGATAGAACTTTGAATTTTATCCTCCCTCTTTGTATTGTGTTAAAGGCCGAAACTTGAGGGATTTTCTTGGAAATATTTCTCAACTCATTTTATCATCTCATTAAGGTAAGATTAAGATCAAGTTATGAGATGTTTATCTTGAATATGGTTGAAGGAAAAATCATGTTTTTGAGTTGGCTTATGATTTGAGTTGAATGTATGCTTGTATGTTGATTATGGAAGCATGATGAGAATATTTTATTCTTGGTTAATCATGAAAAGCATGTTGGTTTGTTGTTTCTTATGTTGGATGAAATTCATGTGTAGTTTTGTTTGTTGAAGTTGGTTGAATCTTGGTTGAGAAAAGGTGTTTGGGTGTTGTTTGTGATGGATTAAGGTTGTTGGTTGATTTGGAAAACCATTTTCGGAAAGAAATGTTGAAAACCAAAAGTTGAGGGTGAACTTCAGTTCTGGCCAAAAATTTCGGGCCTAATTTGGTGATGTTTTGGTTGTTAAAATATGGATTAAATGGTGTTTTAGTGAAGGGAACAAAGTTTAAGGGCTAAAGTAGCAAGTTGGTTAACGTTTGGGATGGATTTGGAAGTTGGCCAAAAAATCGGACCCCAAAACTAAAAATTCAGGAATTTCGTGATTAATTGGTGTTTAAGGGTAAAAGTGTCATTTTATGAAGTTAATTGGTAATTTGGTTAAGGACTTTGGATTAAGTTATGTTTATTGGACTAACAGTTTAACTTTCTTGGTATGTTTCAGCATCAGCGGTACCTTGAGGGATTGCCCGGGTTTGAGTCGACCGACCCCGCACGAAAGTACGTTTCTGACTTTTGTTGTAGTTATGGCTCTGTAGGGTTAGCATGCATACATTTACGTCGGACGACTGTATTATTTTGATACACTACAGAACTACGCACCCAACGAAGTGGGTGGTAGTTCTGATCTGATGTATATGGTTATTTCATTTGGTTAACGCACGATATTCTGTGAAAACCACTAAGGTGTTTTCGGGTGTAGGTTTAGGCATTAAGAAACTAGAACGCCTTAAACCTAAGTAACGCGTTAGAAACAATAAGTTCAGAAAAAGTTGAAAAAATGGTCAGGTTTTGGGTTCCACAAGTTGAATATTTGGAAAGTATAATATTATATTTGGAAAATATAATATTTAATTTGTTAAGTGGCAAAATTTGGAATTATTTGGAGGAAGTTTGAATATTATAAGTTAAGTGGATAAAAGGTGACACTTAAAGGAAAATATTGGGTTGATTATGGAAATGGGCCAAAACTATTGGGCTTGAATAGTATTTTG
>JBBYHH010479451.1:0-11247 GCA_038382905.1 Daphne laureola
ATTTTGCCCTTCCGACCCGATTTTTGGCAAAATGTCCCGAAACTCCTAAAATGGTATCCAGACCTTATAAACGCCTCTAATAACTTCCAAATCACTCTCCAAACATTATTTCTCATTGGAAACATCCTTCATTACACTTCATTAATTTCCCGGGAATTTACAGAATTAATTCCCGACAAAATTACATAGTGAGAAATATAAAATTCTACCAAGGGTCCAAGGCGTGTGGTAACAGAATCGATTTATAAGGGAACTAGCAAAGCACAAGAACAAAAAACAGTAAAAAAAACAAAAAAACAAAAACATAAACAAATAGGCCATTAGTAACACCTGGAAGATAACACTTTCTCAATTATAATCACCAATTTCTCCACTTGTAGGTGAACCTAGAGAATGCCCCTAATCCACACATGAATTTTAAAGGAAAGTGGTTCGCAACATACTCAAGATAATCACAGGCAACCAACCTCCACTTCGGCAGTTTCAAAAAATTCGTAATGTGTCTCATCCTCGCAATGATATCCCATAAAGCGTTCCAACTAAGAAACATCCACGAGCAAAAAACTGATGACCACAACCCAGATGACACATCCGAAAAGAACTACTACAGGTTAGGATCCGACCACAACCCCACCTGAGGCTACGGACCAGGGGGATCCAAGGCCCTGAGAGTCTTGAGCTAACCTTCTCATTTCACCAGGCAGGGTGAGTGTTGGTTCAACCCTGTCGTGGCAACAACAAATACCATCACCCTATTCTTCCCAGTAAAACGAGCTTGTTTGCGCACCATACCAACTTCCACGCCACTCGGTGGGGTTACATTCACACCTATAATATCAACAACGGAACTTGTCACCATGACAATGCCTCACGGAGAGATGTTGCATCATGGGCCTCATAATCCGATCGGGAAAGGCTGCTACCCGCGACATCCACACTCCAAGGGTAAAAGTCCAGCACGACGTTGTTGGACGCTTGCAACAGATGCAACTATTGGCCAAACACAAAAAGAGCCATCCAACTACCTCACCGCTGATTTGCAGAGACCATTGTGCATTGTATCCAAATCCACCGGATATGGGTTGGCACAAATCAGATAGGACATTCGTGGCAGACCAGGGTCTCCTCTTGAAAGAGGAGAATACCAGACGCCAGGGCTCACGTTGCAGCATCACAAAACAACCACATGCACGACGTTGGAGAACCATAGGGGAAGCACATCATTAGAACCCCCATGTGAGGTCGACCAACGGTTGTGCTCCAGGCTCGACGTCAGAGACTTGAAATGAGCCCAGATTCGTCTGAGAACTATGCGTTGTAAACGATGAGAAAGGTGTTGGGAAAGTCATAAGTGAAGTGGCTTGTTCTACACGTATGAAGAAAGTCAAGTGTGAGATATATATATATATATGATAATAGTCTATTGTCCTACCAGCTCGAGCTTTTTGGAATAGATGTGACCATATGTTGTATCTCACATGGTGTGTCTCCCCCATGTGGACATTCCCTAATAGTGGTATCAGAGCCAGTTCGGCTAGGCTCATGGTTGAGTATGCCATTGGTGTGTGATCAATGGGGAATGGTGTCACCAAATGGAGTCACTTGTAAGGGGGAGATTGTTGGGAAAGTCACAAGTGAAGTGGCTTGTTTCACATGTATGGGAAAAGTCAAGTGTGAGATACATATATATGATAATAGTCTCTTGTCCCCGACGAAGAGGGTGTAGTACCAACTTTCTAAAGCAATTGACTTGAGCATACAACTGATAATGGGGGGTTTCAAACTTCAAAGATGGGAAGAATAAAAATCACCAAATTTGTGAGGGTTTGACAAGTGAGTTTCTTTTTTTTATTCACCAGATGTAAGTTTGAGTGGCTGGTGATTTTTTTTTTTGTTCACCAAGTTCAGGTTCCATCTCAGAACCTTCTCTTTCTCCTCCTCCGCCTCCTTTTTCCCCTCCATCAACCCCTCGAACTCCCCGAACTCCAACTCCTTGTCGCCGTCAGCGTCCCACGACCTCACCGTCGTCTCCGCCTCCTCCATCGTTATCTCTTTGCTGGCCATCTTCACACAACTACACAGCTCCCCCGCGAAGATCTTCCTCCGCCGAGTTGAAGGTTCCGACCCGGGCCCGGGTCTTTTTCCACGGGTCACGGATCTCCGCCGCGAATCGACCCCATGCCTGTTTTCGCACGCCTCTGTATCTCACCTCCGGCTTTGCGACGGTGACATCAGCGGCGGCGGAACCTCTCCCTCTCCTCATGGTTAAGACCCAGAAAAAAAAAAGATGGGTTTTTTAGAGGAGGAAATCGACGATCGATGAGACCCGATTCAAAAACAAAATCGGAGATTGATTTTGAAGGGGAAAATGGGGAAACGAAAATAGGTGGATGGATGAGAACTCGACGGCACCAGAGAGGGGGATGAGTGAAAAATTGTAAATCACATGATTTATAATTTTTCACTTTTTCATGATTCACCTCAGATAGGAAAAACTAGAGGTGAAAAAATAATAAAATTCATAATGAAAAAATTGAGATGAAAAATGATAAAATTTATCTCATTTTTTATATCTTTGAAACCCCTAATGTCTAGATTCAAGTGAAACACGCAACTACTAATTCCACATTCACCAATGTTCTTGTAGGAAAAGAACATATAACCTTAAGTTATAAACTCTTTTGGATAGTTAATCCATGGAACATACCCAAAATGTGAGAAAAAAATAAAACCATATTATTTTCGTCAAATCATTTTTCTCATTAATTTTGTTCTTCTATAAAGATGAATGATTCTTCACATAGCCTTAAGTTATAAACTCTTTTCAATAGTTATTAGTATTGAACTAGATGAAATGAGTGTTTATTTGAACATCACTTTTTCTATTAAGAATCTGAAAATTTGTCACCGCGTTTATTCTATGGACTTCATTACATAAAACAAGAATCAATCTTGTTCGAAATATAGTTCGTCGGATGTTCCCAATGGATGACAATTTTTGTGAAATATTTAGGAGTTCTTGGACTATAAAGGATGATTGTGAATAGTTTCAGGACCAGAGACATGGAAATGGATCGAAGAAGTTAAATGAACGCAGTGTGCGGCATCTGACCTGACATGGCGGGTCATGGTTCAACGGTCACATCTCTGCTGGCCAAGGGTTTGTTCCTTTTTTGATTCTTTTTGGGGATTTTTTTTTGCAAACTATTGAAAATTATTTTGAAATTTGTTTCAGAAAACATTACTCCTAAAAGAAAAGATTGATTGACAGTTATTTAGATAGTTGGGGTAAAGAAAAAGTGTGTTGTATTGCTGGTTTTAAAATTAGGAGAAAAACTAATTTTGTTATCAATTTTTTTTAAATTTTCTCATTTTACCGGTAATCTTTTTTTTGAGGATAAAATAGCCACCAATATTTTTCTAAAGGAATTTGTTTACTATTGACTGTTAAATTATCCATTGCAGGAGCGAGATATGTCTAGCTAACACTTGTGTGGTATGTCACTGGACATTTACATAAATTGTAATTATACATTTTTTAAGCTTAATATTTTAATTTCATCTAAAAGTTTGTAAGTCTAGTCATGAAAACCTCAAACTAGAATTCTTACACTTTGACCCTTCCCACCCATCAATGTCACTCTCTAAGCCCTGCTACCATTACACCATTTGTCGCTCCTATGCTAAATGCATAGAGCCAACTCAAACATCATATTTTTACAAGTTGATTTCGTTTGCCGCAACAGCGTCTCGCCTGGACCGACAAACACCCTCGCAAGCCGTGGTCACGAAGAGTTGTAGTAGTCCGTGGTAGTTTCTTCTAGTCTGTGTATAGTCGTTGGACAAAAAGCGATTTCAATTCCTATTTTTGACAGCTAGCATTTATGGATCATTGAAGATTTTGCGAACATTACGAATGCCCTTGAATGTTTTGTCGGTTTATGTGGTTGGTGGTGGTCAGGAGCGACCATGGCACCAGAGTTTCGCTCATGATGTTTGAGAAGGGTGGTGGCATCGTGGGTAGCAGGGGAAAGGAGTGGGTGGGAAGAAATGATGTTTTTTATGAATTTTAAAATTGAAGAGGTAATTTGAACATTTTTTCGCATTTTGGAAAGTTGATAGATATTTATATATCCCAAACACTTCATGTTTGGTTAATGGGATGAGTTTTATCTCATTCCTTTGACTCATCCATTATTTAGAGCGTTAGGATGTGATTACAACTATTCTTTTTGGCATTTTTATCCCATAAATAAGGGATAAACATATCCCTCACTACTTAAAAGGATAAGAAAATGATGGTTGAGATAAGAAAAATTGTACGTTCTTCATCCAGATCTCATCTTTAATCATTTTATCATTCCATTTTATCCTATCCTACATCATCCAATCCTATTCTATTATAATCATTAAATCCCACATTTTTTTATCCCGACAACCAAACATACTATCAAGTCACGTAACACCATCAGCCACAGCATTAGTAAAATTAATCTTAAACGAAATGTTAATAGTAATTTTATTCATGAGAAAAGATTGATGGTAAAATGAAAATAAAAATAAAAATTAGTGACAAAATTATTCTTTCTCACTTTAAAATTAATATGAAATTTAAGAAATGAATAGAAGATATGAAAATTTTGATTTATTACATTCTTACAGATTTTTTTTTTAATTTTATTTGTTGACATGAAAGAACTCACTAACTTGAATTTTTAACGTTCCTCCATTTTTTGCTTAATTTATCGAGGACTCAAGTGTGTGTTCATCTAGGTAAAAATGTATGATTCAATATAAAAAAATATTTAATCTGAGTCACTTATTTTATTTTTAAATTTTATTGCATTTAATGTTTGATTTTATTCATTAATAGTAATTTTTTATTTTTTTGAAAGGTGAGAAATATTATGATAAATAAGATAGTAATTCTTTTTTTATTAAATCTCGGGTTTATGTCATGTGTATAGAAAAATGTTACTTCTCAAAGAGGGACAATAATATTCGATGAAAGTAAAACTGGAAAAATACTATTGTTAGAAGGAAAAAAAATCTTATTATTAATAAACTTATTTTTTTTAATAAAAGGGTGATCATATAAATCAACATAAGATCGTGGTAAGCCAAGTTAGGCCACAAGGCCCACAACTTATGTTTACATGGTCTGTTCGGTGCAAGTGTAAAATGGTGCAAAGCCCAAAAAGGCACTGAGGGTCTCTACGCTCTAGCGCACCGTTATCATAAATTGAACATTTTATTTTCGACCAAATTATATTACTCCCGTACTTAAACTTAATTAATTAATTCATTTTAATTTTATATTTTAATATTTAATATTTAACTTAAATTTTACAAAGACAAGTTCGTAAAAAAAAAAAATACGAATTAAAATTATGATATGTAGTATATGATTATTTAACTTTAACTGGTTAAACATGCATGAATTAAAATTATAGCTTTCATATTCTAAAACAACAAAAAATAATTATTATTTAACTTTAAATAGTTAAACATTTATGAAGTAAAATTATTACTTTTATATTGTGAAACAATGAAAACAAACGGAGTCAATTAATTGTGTATACAATCTACGGTTCTTACATTATTTACTTTTAGCTTCGATCGCATGAATATTTTCTCATTCTCATTACAACAAATGATGAGTTTCAACTTTCAACTACTCCACTACCTCCATACAAAAACCTAGACGCCAACTCGCTAGTCCTCTGTTATCGCCATCTTCCTTCCCCGATAAATGACCGTCGAAGTCACCCACCAGTTCGATCTAGCCCTCAATTGTTCTTCGTCTCTCGAAGACCTGGGTTCCGGTTTCATCGCAATCGAGATGAATTCCACCAAATTTGAGAAGTTCTTTTTTTATTTTTGATTTGTCCGTTGCCGCAGTCATCGGCGGAAGCCACCCGCTACAGTTGTTGTGCCGCATCCCGCCGCTTCAGGTTGGCTATCTACCGACGTCGCACCATCCTCAGGTACGGCGGCTCGAGTCCCTCAATTGTCTTCGTCTCGTTTCACTCTGCTGCTACCGATGCTCTGTTCTCGTCATTGGTGGCTCTAGCAGCGGTGATTATGGTCTCCGGGAAAGCCCATGAGTCCCTTGTGTGGCAACTGCCGGTTCATACTTTGGAACCGTGTTCACGATGAATTTGCGCCGCTTCGGACCCTGGGCCTAGGCGAACCTTGCCGGGTCTATGTTCTGGTTTTGTTTCCAGAACTGAGTTGCTTGCAGGGACGTTCCAGAATGGGGTGGGAAGAGTAGTAATGGCGGGGTTGGGCTTCCAGCCTCCCCCGCAACCATGAACAATCGGCAGTGGGGTTGGTCAGGTATAGAACCAGCCTGACTAATCTCAGACCACTTACAGTTCATAGCTTTATTATTTTTTATTACTTTGGATTGACTGATAGGTTTTATTCTGTCATACGCTACTTAGATTTAAATTATTGGTGTCGGTTCGTAGAAATTGCTTATTTTATCAATCAATTTTACTTTTTGTCTTCCTTGTTAGCGCATTGTCATGACGTGTCGTTACCATTTTGCTCGTATAAAGCATATCGGAGATATCGGGTGTCAGTTTCTAACGTGTTATCTGTCATGACTATTTTAGTGCTTTTAAACCTTTTTAGACAAAACAAAGAACACAAAATAGTATGCTTTGGTTTACAAACTATTTTACTTCTACCCTGCTGAGTTTAACGACTAGTTTTCAAGAAGAGGATTGAGTAGATCCTTTGTGTCGTAGTCGAGTCGGCTTAAGTGTACCGTTTTAAAAAAAATGATGAGTTTCATAATTTTCGAGTTGTCATCTAGAAATTCGAAGTTCATAACCAGTTCTCAGTAATCGAAATCCAAATTCAAGTAAATAAACGTTGTTTCCAAATTGCAGATTAGTAAAGGGCATGCAGAAGTCGAATTTACATTCTGAAATTTCCACATCTTTTTTAATTTGTTTATCTTCCTACGATTTTTTCTTTTTCTTTTTTTAAGGGAAACTTACAATTATCCCCTTAGGTTTATCTAAACCTGCAATTATCCCATCCAATTTTGAGAAACCTGCAATAACCTGTAGGTGTATGTAGTGCTCAAAAACCATCCAATTTATATATTGGTTTTGGGACACTGACATAATTATTTAATTAACGAGGCATTATTCAGATTATTATTATTATTATTTTTTTGTGTTGATAAAGAACAAAAATAATAATAAAATCTTGGAACATACGATGTTTCTAAATGACCCTAGTCAACTGTTATAAATAACATAAGTTGATATAGCACATGCGAGACTATCATAAAGGTAGATTCACATTGGATGTGGAATCTAACGTATGATTACATAAGGTAGTTGTAATGGTCCGACCCACTTGTGAACTTAAATAATCGTGACATGATTATTGTAAGTTCTAGACATAAATCATAATGCGTGTAGTCCTATGACCTGAGAGTATGAAGATCTTCTCGTGATTAGCTGCATGCTTTGATTCTATGTACTATCCCTTATTGATCGAAGGAAAATGGTGGTTTCGGGTGTCTAGCAAAGTATGGAGCAAGACTGTCATATGTCAAGATGGGATTCGTAACTCCCATGTCACGAGAGTTTATTCTCCTTGATTAAATTAAACTCGGTTCAATTAGAGAATATGATGAAAGAATACAACATGTGCAATAGTGTGGTTTGAATGATTGGTAAAGGTTTCGTCGCTTTTAAACGGATTCTATATTACTTGGGTGACAGTGATGTGTTTCTAGATACCGCTCATTATCTTTAATTATGAGTGAGATATCATAATTACTACCAATGTAATAAGAATCTACAAGGTCGTACGCTTAATGAGTGGACTATAGAGTAATTTAGCAAGAGACATAAGTTTGGTGATTTAAATATCAATTTTATAAAAGCTGGATACTTATATAACATGAAGAAACTTGTCCACTGACTAGAGTTGGAATTAGGTCCAAAAAGGATGCCCAATTCGCCGTGAGCCATGCGAATTACTCTCTCTCTCGGTCTACCTGAAATTTATAGATAATTCTCTATTAATTTGTTCAATATAATCATAAACAGTGTATATAAAATATTAATTATTTTCTCTAAAGCTCTGTTTTTTGAGGACTTGCTACTAGCATAATAAAAAAGAAATAAATGATTATATGATTATTTAACGTGGATATGGTAAAGGATATGAACATTAATGTTTATCGGAGAAACATTAATCAGGAAATTTTTCATGTAATCTCTTGAATAATAAATTGTATTGTTTTAGATTATACTTGAATTCTGGACAAGGTGTCTTCAATCTTCATTATATTTTTCTGAAACAAGTTGTCTCTTCATTATATAGATAAACAATTTTTTTTTTTAATAAGATATACATAAACAATCATACAATACAGACTACACAGTAAAGAGTGGTTGACATGCAACACCCACACGTCTTCTCCGTGTGAGTCATGATTTGCATTCTACACACGTGTGTGTGTTTTTTTTTGTCTTAGTCTTTTCTTTTTCTTTTTTTTACGGCGCTTCTTGCACCCTTCTTGCTTTTTCATTTTATCTCATGAAATGTGAACGATTAATGCCCACACGTCTTTCCCTTTTGATTTTCTTTTCTTTTCTTTTTCGTTTGTTTGTTTTGTTTTTTTAAGTATTTTTATCTATTGTTTCTTATTTTACTTTTGAATTTTTTCCATCTTCTTTGTGTGGATGTTTATCACAGATTTCAATTATTGGAAAATTTATGTGGTATTTGTGAGTGAAAAATTGATGAATGGTGTATTTTTTTGTAATCTTTCCGTCCTCAAAAGATTATATTATTTATTTTGATAGTTTCATTGTATTTAATCTATGATTTATTTTCATATATTTTTAGATATTGAAAACTAGAAAATTCATATGAGAATCATAGTTTGATATTCAAATTTTCTAAATATATATTTTTTAATTTTTTTACATTGTTTATCTTTATTAAAAAGTAAATCAAATATTGAATATTGAAATAATAAAGTCGAATGATACAATTTTTTGAGGATATGGAGAGTATAACATATTGTTTTTTTTTTTAAACAAGAGTATAACATATTGTATTTATTGTTATTTGGTTTTTTTTTTTCTAAATTTTTAATGAACAAAATTTAATTACTTTTTCAATTGATGTGGTAAGCGCATTTTATGTATTGTTACTTGAGTTTTTTTTTTTTTTCCCCGTATATAAACTTTTATGGACAAACTTTAATTATTGAAAAAATAATTGATATATGTAAGAGAAAAAAATGGTAAGTTCTATATTATTTATGTCATAAACGTATTTTATGTATTGTTATTAAAAATTATTCCTTTTTTTTTTTATCTCTCTTGATTTCTTGGGTGTATTTTATGTATTATTAGTTGTATATTTTTTGTGTAAAAATTTTATGAACAAATTATTGAAAAATTGATGTGGTATTTGTGAGATAAAAAAGAAGAAGATAATTTGTATATTCTTTATGTGACCTATTTTATTTATTGTTATTTGAATATTCTTTGTATAAAATATTTATAAACGAACCTCAATTATTAGAAATTTTAATATTATCTCTCCAATTTTCAATTATTAGAAAATGTGATATTTGTGAGATATTAAATATTACTACTCCATAAGAGAATGATGGAGTTACTATTTATACACAAATGTATTCAATCCTGGAGAAAAGCGCGTAGAGTTGAACTAGTTCTAAATTAAAATGAGACAATTTTTTTCCTTCCTCCTTGTTTTCTTTAATATTCAATATTTAACTTTAGATATTTGTTTAACTTCAGTGTATTTATATTATTCTATAGTATAATTTTAAAAAAAAATATATTTATAAAATACAGACATCCAATTGTTTTTTGTATCTAAAAGTCTAAAATTGATAATTAAAAAATGATGTAATTTTTTTTTTTTAACATGATAAAGTTATCAAACAAATACTGAAAATGTAGAGTTGCAATACTTTTAGGACAAATGGAGTAAGATTCTCCTTCTACTTTTCGAAAATTAACACTATTTACCGAAAACATTTAATATTCTTTTCACGTTTTTTTAAGGGGGGAACGTGGAGATCAACCAGAAAATTTGAACTTCCGATTTTCAACTAAAAAATAATATTACCGAGACCTGGAGTCGCTATGATCCTAAGAGAACAGCGGATGAAGATATCATATAGGACTCGTTGGTGGTGGTGGTCAATCGCCGACAAACATTTCATCTCCATTAGTCTCATTTGAATCTTCCAAATCGTCTATTCACAGCTCCAATTAGGGCCATTATGAACTATATTGTTGCAATGCCACCATAAAATGTCAATAGTGAACCTATTTTTTTTCCAGGCATTGTTAGAGGATACGATACCATGAATCTGTCGGACGAAGTCTTCAGTTTCAAATGCTGGCAGATGCAGGATTTGGGGCTGACTACTCAATTCCCAAACTTGTTGGGCATATCGGCTGTTCACCTATTCTCTCCACAGTCTTTATCCGAGAAAGGCCTACGGATTTGACTTCAATATATATATATATATATATATATATATATATTTAAAGTCATTCATTGAAAAACGAAGAGCAGAGGGAGAGGGGAGGATTTCGGCTCCAAGACGAGACTAAAGCCTCCTCTGAAAGTTTAGAAACAAGTACAAAGCTGGAACTACGGCAAAACAAAAAACAAATTAGAGAGATTTAATTACCTCCAATGGATTTAGAAGTCATTCAGACCAAGTGAATTTCACCTTGTTGCATCTGTTGGAGAGTCACAAATATGAGAGCAGCTGAATGTCTGTGATTGTTGTTGTAATCTGAGACCTTTGAGTCTTGAAGATGACAGAGTTTCGTCTTGACCAAAGGCACCAAGTTGTGATACTTCGAATTGCCCACTAACCTTTGCGTTGTGTACTTGATAGATGTTGATGACTCCAGTCTTCTTTCAGAAGATCTTCCCAATCAATGCTAAAAAACGAGCCTAGCTGACACCATTGAAAAACTTTAAGCCACAGAGAGAATGCTAATGTGCAAGAGAAGAGGATGTGAGTTGTAGTTTCGAATCTGTTGTTGCAAGACGAGCAGGCCGCATCCTCAAGCTTGACATCACGATGAATCAGCTAGACCTTTGAAGGGAGACAATCCAAAGCAGCCCTCAAAGCGAAGATATTGATTTTGATAGGAATCCATGAGTTCCAAGGCGTTGGAACCTCTACTGAAGGATGCTTGAGAGTTGCCT
>JBBYHH010479562.1:0-11247 GCA_038382905.1 Daphne laureola
TGGCTCATTTGGCAAAGTCATTTGCAACACTTTTAATTCAGAGTAAAAATTATTTAAATCAATATCGGATGAATCACCATAAGAAAATGTGGAATGAAAATTAATACAAGGTTCTCTCAACTCTTTGTCATTGGATCCTCGAAAAGCCAAGTTATGTTTAGTAAGACATTTTACAGCATAAAGTATTCTAAACAAAACTTGTCTCCAACGCTCATTCTCTTTCATTATCTCTTCTTGCAAACTTTTATCAATTGTTTTATTTGTATCCAACCTTTCTCTCAGTTCATTCCAAGCACTCATATTATTCATATGCTCGACACTATTTTCATATTTTTTTAGCTTCTCGCTAATATGCTTCCAATAACGTAAACCTTCATTTGCTAACAAACTTCGATTACTAACAGATTTGAACAATTTGCAGCAAAAATAAAACACTTTATCAACACTTTTGGAATAGATTAACCACTTTCTATCACTAATCTCACCATTACTCAATTTTCGAGAAAAATATGAATAAGAAAAATGCCTATTATTATCATCTAAGAGAAAATCAAAATTTGATTCTCTAATAGACCCCTTTTCTATTATAATGTCTCTTGCTTTATTATCAAGATTCTCTCAATTTCTAGGATAAAAAAACTCTAAAGATGAAATAGTTTCATCTTTATCAATAAGTTCATTTGAATTATTGATTTCATCATTATCATTCACATTATTATTCAAATGCTCCTCTTATTGACATTATCTATTATTATAATATAAAACAAAGACTATTCAAACAGGATGAAAAAAAAAACGAAATACTAACACCACATGCATCCACGTCAGCCTCACCTTACGCTTCTCATTGTTTTTCATACACGGGTCCATTTAAATTCTTTCTCAGTTTCTTTCCTTTTTACTGGCCGCTCCTCTCCTTCCGTTTCTGTTTTCAATTACCTAGCATTTATTTGTAATCAATCACATTAAATATTTACTAATTGTCGCTATTTTCTTTGTACTTTCTCTCTATCGACTCTTCCCCAGTTTTTTTGTTCTTATTTCTTTTCCCTCGTAAGAAATCTGTTTTGAGGTAGCCTTCTGGTATAGATCACGCAAGAGAGTCTTCAACCTAAGCTTTCTTGCAACAAGGTATTCAAACTGGTAAGATGCACTTACAAGTCCTTGGGATTTTACATATGGGATTTGTGGGGAAAATTATGCATAAGGCCAAGAAGCACGCACAAATGTTATTTATCATCTAAGTGATTAAATCATCTAGTAACGAAAAAACTTTAATATCTTCCTTAATAAACTTAAATAGGGAGTTATGAATACGTATAATTAAGTATATATACAATAGAATGAGTTTGGACTGAGTTATTGGATTACTAGGTGATCTTGGGAAATTTTGAAAAGGGAGAAGAACAATAAGAATCGAAAATCGCACAACTAACGTAAGTAAAAAAAAACATACCTCTCACCGATGCTGCCTCCAACTCGCCGGCGTCGAGCCATCTCCCTCTCGATCGCGTTTCGTTCTTCTCCCTCTTACGTTAGTTGTGCGATTTTCGATTCTTATTATTATTCTCCCTTTTCAAAAGTTTCTCCTAACTCTGTTGAATTTCTAGGAGTTCATTGTGTTTATTCCTGGACTAGGTAAAATGCTTTTATGTTATCTTGGCAAATCCAAGGTCCAGTTTTGGGTTTAAGCTTTGCCTCCATTTCTTTGCAAGATTGGACTGAATCTATTATGCTCTCATCGACGTGCCCCTGTCCAGATGCAATACCGGTGGGATTTTCCATGGTCTGTGATTTTGCGTTTGGTTACTGGTTTCGATACGTGCGTAGAGGAATGGTTTCACGCTCTCTGATGAAGTAGATGGCGGCTATGGGTCGGAAGAAGAAGAAGGTCGGGATGTTATCTTTATGTTATCTTTCTGAAATAAACGGACAGAGAGGAACGAGAGAGGTTGAAATAAATGGGACGCTAAAGAATCTTGGTTTTTGGTGAGTTCATTCATTAGTCTATGTGATAATTTGAGTGACTTTGAGTCAGTTGGTTAGCTAATTATTCTCATTATTATGTGGTGTAAAAGTTTGTTTTCCCATTTTAATCCCTATTATGATGTGCCTTTTCCACTTCAATACTTTAATATTTAGCATGTAACGGTTTGCTCCATCTCTCATTTTCTCACGTTGGTGATGAAGATAGATGAGTTTAGATTATAGTGGTAGTGCCAAAAAAATGTTAAATTTCTAAACACCAACTTTTTCCTAAGCATTTTAGAGATTGAGAAGCTTCTTTAATTTTTTATATA
This sequence comes from Daphne laureola, assembly GCA_038382905.1. Lineage (NCBI taxonomy): Eukaryota > Viridiplantae > Streptophyta > Magnoliopsida > Malvales > Thymelaeaceae > Daphne > Daphne laureola. The sequence continues at coordinate 2,301 of JBBYHH010479562.1, forward strand.
TAAATGAATAGTAAATAAATTGAAATCAAATTAACATTTTTAGGATAGAGAATACAATATCTAACATGGGATTATACGTTTTGATTGATTGTGTTATTTTATCTATGAATTGACAATATAAGGTCTTCATTCGTTATATATATATATATACTAATTATTTAATAATTTAATCCAAATTGCAACAACATGCTGGATTTAACATTATGAGTCTCCAAAAACTTTCTTGATAGTGTAGTAATTTCCTATAATAAGAAACTGTGCTCAAGATCTTTGAGATGTCTTAGCTTGTATCATGATGTCTCCCCCAGCCACAAAGTTTGTATGCTATATTTCCCTTTCTTCCTTTTTAACAGACCAACGCAACATTATGAATGACAGTCTGATATGAATGATGACTGTAACTAGAGCTCGTAAAGCTCAAAGTTATGAGGAGACACCGCTTCCTAAAGATCAAAGCTCAAAGTTATGAGGACACACCACTTCATGCTCTTCAAGGAAGAGGAAAAGCTGAAGCAAGTTGTTGACAAGAAGCTTGGTGAGTTGGACCTAAGCTATGAGGATTTCATTTTTAGCTTACTTTCTGATGAGTGTTGTTGTGAATTTGATTTTGTAACAACAAAGGGTGTTCAATATGGTGACAATATATTAGCAGAGGCTAAATTTGAGCGAGTCGGCAAGATGATTGTGCATAGTCATGTTTCGTTAATACTAACGAACAATCTAACGAGAGATCTGCTCTCGATAATCAATTACCCACACAAAGTAACAAAACCTAGCCGCCCTCTCTCCTGATTCAGCCGCCACTGAGATCCGCTCGCCGTGCCTTCTCGCCGGCACCTCCACGTGTCGCCCCTGTTGGCCGAGTGCGCCTGCCCACCGCTTGTCGGTTTTGTCTCGTCTTTGGCCGCTGGTCCGCTACGTTTGTGGGGGACCGCTCCGTTTTCATCTCCGGTTGCCGTTTGTTCCTTGCTTGTCTCCGTCTCCGGCGCCGCTCCAGGCCATGTCTCTGGTTTTGTCACCGCCGCCACGCCTGGACGATGATTTTTCTACCGACGATCTGCTCGGTTGCACACCGGCGTTACCCTGGCTTCCTCTCCTGGGCGTTGCTTCGCTTCAGGTTTTGCTTTATTGGGCTCATTTTTCTTGTGGTTGTCATGGCTCAAATGGCTTTTGCAAGATTCTACCTCTGTCGTCGATGGCATCAGGCTCAGCCTGGCCCCCTCGTCGCGGTGCAGTTGGAGTCACCGGCTGCTGCGTGGGTGCGGGAGAAGGTGAGGACCGGCCATGGGTGCGCGATTTGTTGGGTGTTGAGTTGCCCCGATCATGCCGGCAGGGGCACCGATTTTCTTTGTTGATGAAACTTGTTCTTTGCCCTTTTCGATGGAGTTTCAGCAAGGGGCCTTTAATGGCCGATGGATTGTCTCTCGGGATTGTATTCTGGATGGTTATGGACAGGGATTTGGAGAGGGGTTTTTTGGGCATGTCTGTTGGGTGCTGCATTTGGGGTGCAGTGATATTGTTGGTTTCTGGCGGGGTTCGTGGTCCAATTAACTCTGAACCGACAATTGCTGATGAGGGGACTAGAATGGAGGAAATGGCGCATGCTCCGTAGCTGGTGATTTCTCCGACCATCCTGGAAGAACCAAGGGTTGCGGTTACACTTCCAGCTGAACCGTTACCGGATAACCTGGATTTTGTCCTGATGAATGAAGCTTCACCAGAGATAATTAACAATGAGTTTGCCTTGGTTGATGTACCTGTCTTTGCATCCCAGTCATCAACTGCTAGATTCAGGGGGAGACTAAAAGAGCAGGATGTGGTAAGGGGACTACAGCTCTTTTGAGAGTGGGTAGGCCATTGAAGATGACCAAAGTATCAGCGGCTGTTGCTGATGCGGTGGCACGAAGTTTGGTGGGGAAGGGGGAATCTCTGTCTCACCTCGCTCCATGAGAGGTGGGGCATGGATCGAGTTGGGTAGAGATCCAGCTCAACCCTATCCAGGTGTTATATTTTGGATCTCTTTCTTAGTGTTATTTGCTTTTCGTTCTACTATATTTGGATTTTTGGTCTGGTGGTTTCTTGTTTTTCTATGCCTGGTTGGTGTGGCTCTTGGTTCTGTCTGGTTAACTCTTCTCAGCACGCTCATAGCAGTACGACATTGGGTTCCTTGGGAGCCATCCAGGTCTGTCGCAGGCAAGATCGCGGATCTATACTATTCTTCTATGGTATTTAGTGCTTTTTATTGGCTATGTTTTAACCCAGTTTGATAGTTACTTTGGCAGCTGAGGGTTGCACTTCTAGGCCTGGCAGGTGGACTGTTACTGTTGGTTTTATCGTTAGCTTCTACTTTTTATGTGTTTTGCTCGGTCTATTTTCTGCCCAGCTGTTGCTTATTGCTTTATTGTTCAAACTCTGGCTTGTATTATTTTCAATGAAAATAATAGTGAGCCGCTTTCTCAAAAAAAAAAAAAAAGGTTCATTAATACTACTTTATTTTACGTTACATGTATTGAGGACCATCAATAAAAAAACACCGAGATTAATGGAATAATGCGTTTTGAGTATCATTTTAGATGGTCAAACATTGATGTTATAGATGTTTAGCTAAATGGAATTTAATTGTTTATGACATTTTTTAATGTAAACATGTTATTTGGTATGCCAAATAAATACTTAGAATAGTAATCCCAGTGACGAAGGCAAGTATTTAAGCTAGTTATACAAGAATTGTCATTCACATCATTATTCAAATTCTCATTCTCATTGACATCATCATGCAAATTTTCAGTAGTATTCAAATTATCATGAGAATTTCCTACTCTTAAAATAAATTTCTCAAGAGCTCATTGTTGTGATTTTTTCAACTCTTCATCACGTTTTTTCTTTTTTCTTTTTTCGTATCTAGAGAAATACTTTTTGGGCAACATAGTAATAGTATATAAAGATAAACAAAAAAGATCAGACAATTAAAAAAAGAAGAACAATAGCACCTAATGTTTACTATTTTGCTTCAAGCCTTCGCCGGTTGGCCCTTGAATTAATGAATACTCACAGCTTTAGCCTTCAAGCCTTTTTTCCAGAGAAGTTGAGCGAGAGATCGGACGTGAGAATTTGTCAATTTGAGAAGTGATAGTGAAGAACTCTTTGTCTCTTTCAACTAATCAAGTTGACAAGTTTCAAGTTTACTTGAATAATTGAATCACTTCAAGTGATAGTGTACTAGCATCTGGATGTTCTGTTCACTTCAATCGCTTGATGACTTCAACTTCTAGAGTTCTAGTTCCACCGTTCCAACTTCTAGTCCATGTTTTTTACTGTTCACATTTTTTTTTACTATATCTGTTAATCTATATAATACATATAATAAATATTTAAGTATGATCCCCCTCAGGTGCTGGGCCCTAGGCGACTGCCCTCTGAACCTACCCCCAGGGCCAGCCCTGGATGAGTGGGAGGCGTAGAGATGAACGACTGGCTATAGTGGTAACAGGAATTCTACATGGGTGAAGTGGTTCATGTGTGGAGCAAAGTTGAAGTATACGAGTGTTTTGTGTAAATGCGAAGTGCGAAGTGTGTTACTGTCTTTTTAAAGTAGCTTACTTGAACTACAAGTCAGTTAGTAGAGTCTGTTCAAGTTTCATCAAGAGTAGTTTTTTAGTTCATTTAAGACTCTTGTTCTTCTCTATTTCTTAGCTATTATGTTTCACTTAAAACTCTCTCTCTTTGATGTATTATTTAAGCATCTTACTCATTAATGAAAGTAGCTTGGCGGCCTGTGCTTGTGTGTTAAGTAAAACCTTAAACCTAACATCTGGTATCAGAGCCTGTGCTTGTGTGTTAAGTAAAACCTTAAACCTAACATCTGGTATCAGAGCCAAAGTCTCAAAATCATGGCAAGTGAAGCAAGTTTTGCACAACTTGCTATACCAAAATTCGAAGGAGATTATGAGCATTGGAGCATGCTCATGGATAACCTTTTAAGGTCAAAATAATTTTGGGGAGTTGTCAATAATGGTGTTGATGAACCAGAAAGAGGAGTGCAATAGAATGATGCACAAAGGAGAGCACTGGAAGAGGGTCGGTTGAAGGATCTGAGGGCCAAGAATTATCTATTCCAAGCAATAGATAAAAACATTCTCAAGACCATTACACAGAAATCAACAGCTAAGCAATTGTGGGATTCAATGAAGACAACGTTCCAAGGTAATGATAGAGTTAAAAGAGCACAATTGAATGTTTTGAAAAGAGAATTTGAGATTCTAGAGATTAGAATGGGAGAATCTGTGACTGACTATATTGGTAGAGTCATGACTGTAGAAAATAGTATGAGAAGTCTTGGAAAGAATGTGATAGATGTTGAAATTGTTGAGAAAGTTTTAAGAACTTTAAGTGAAAAGTTTAATTATATTGTTTGCTTCATTGAGGAATCAAAGGACACTAGTACCTTGTCTATTGATGAGCTGCAGAGCTCCATTCTCCTGCATGAACAGAAATTCAAGCTTAAAGAAAGTGATGAGCAACTGTTGAAAATAGGAGATGAAGGATATAACTATGGTGGAAGAGGAAATTTCAGAGGAATAAGTAGTTACAATTACAAAGGGAGAGGAGGCTTCAGAGGAAGAAGTCAGGGCAGAGGATTTATCCCGAGAGCAAGTATTGAGTGCTTCAGGTGCCACAAGATGGGACACTATCATAATGAGTACAATGAGGCACACTATGCTGAAGAAGATAAAAAATAAGAATTAATGCTTATGGTTGAGGAGAAGGGAGTCAGAAAAGCACAACACAGTGAATGGTTCATTGACTCTGGGTGCTCAAACCATTTGAGTGGAAGTGAAGATATATTCTGTGATCTAAATAAAAGATATACTCACTCAGTAAAGCTTGGGAATGACAGTAAACTTGAAGTTGCAGGTAGGGGTACCATAAAGGTTCTGTTTGATGGAATATACTTCACATTAACTGATGTACATTTTGTACCTGAACTTAGAAGCAATCTGTTAAGTATTGGGCAACTGCAAGAAAAAGGTCTGAGGATAGTATTCAATGAAGGATCATGCAGAGCCTTTCATAAGGATATGGGGTTGGTCATGAAGTCATACACGAAAGCTAACTGAATGTTTACTTTGATTGGTGAAATAGTGAAGAAAAGGAGTCCTACAGTTGAGAAAGTACTATAGACCACCACAATAGATCTTTCTCACCTCTGGCATAGAAGATTTGGGCACTTGATTTACAAAGAACTTGAAACCCTACAAAAGGGAGAGATGGTACAATGACTGCCTCAAATAATTGCATCAAACAGGACCTGCACATAATGCATGAAGGTTAAACAGCATAGGAATCCCATTCCTAAACAAAGTACATGGAGAGCTGAGCACAAACTTGAATTGGTCCATTATGATATCTGTGGACCTATCACCCCTGAAACAAATGGAGGCAAAAGGTATGTTCTTTGTTTTATAGATGACTTTAGCAGGAAAGGGTGGAGCTATCTACTAAATGAAAAGTCAGAAGCACTAAGATATTTCATGAAGTTCAAAGCATTAGTTGAAAAGGAGGCAGGTTTACCTTTGAAATGCTTAAGAATAGACAGAGGAGGGGAGTTTAACTCTGATGAGTTCAAAAAATTCTGTGAGGAAGAAGGGATTAAGAGACAACTGACCACAGCTTATACTCCTCAATATAATGGAGTTGCAGAAAGAAAGAATAGAACAATCCTCAACATGGTCAGATCAGTTCTTGCAGAGAAGGACCTTCCAAAGATGCTCTAGGGAGAAGCTGTGCAGTGGAACTTTTATGTTTTGAATAGGTGCCCTACTACAGCAGTGAAGGAGAAGACACCACAGGAAGTCTGGACAGATAAAAAGCCTTAATTTCATCATTTTTGCGTGTTTGGTTGTATTGCTCACACCCATATCTCAGATGTAAAAAGAACTAAGCTAGATGACAAGATCTCAAAATGTATCTTAGTTGGAGTCAGTGAAGAGTTAAAGGGATATAGGCTCTTTTATCTAATTAAGAAGAAAGTAGTTATCAACAGAGATATGGTGTTTGAAGAAGAAGAAAAGTGGAAGTGGGATAGTGAGTTTGAAGAGAAGATCAATGCAGAATTAGATTGGGGTGAAGAAGAGCAACCTGAACAGAAACAGGTTCAAGAAGAAGAAGCACCAACTAATAATGCTGGGAATATTGAAGTAATACCAGCAGTAGAAGTGGAACTGATAGGAAGGGAAGGAAGATAGAGAAAGCTACCTGTGTGGATGAATGATTATACTAATGGAAATGAGGTTGACAATGAAGAAACAAACCTTATCATTACAGAAATGGCACTCATGACTCTCAATGAAGAAGATCTTGTCACTTACTCAGAAGCAGTCAAGATGACAGAATGGAGAGAGGCAATGGATAAGGAGTTAGAAGCAATTCATAAAAACAACACTTGGACTCTTCACTCTCTTCCTCCAGAAGCTAAGAAGAATATTGGGGTCAAGTGGTTTATAAAACCAAGATCAATGAGAAAGGGAAGGTGGATAAGCATAAAGCAAGACTGGTGGCTAAAGGCTATGCACAATAGCATGGGGTGGATTACTCTGAGGTATTTTCACTTGTGGCCAGAATGGATACAATAAGATTCATATTGGAATTGGCAGCAAATAAAGGCTGGGTTGTGTATCAATTGGATGTGAAATCAGCCTTTCTACATGGAGAAATATGTAAGGAGGTGTATGTAGAACAACCAGAAGGGTACACTGTGAAAGGAAAAGAAACCTTGGTGTATAAATTGCACAAGGCCCTATATGGTTTATAAAGAGCTTGGTTTAGTCGAATTAAAGAGAAGGATTTGAGAAGAGTCAAAGTGAACACACCTTGTTCATCAAAGGAGCTGGAACATGTAACTTCATTATTGTGAGTATCTATATTGATGATCTCATCTTTACTGGCAGTAATGATCTATTAATTGGAGAATTCAGAGAATCCATGAAGAAAGAGTTTGATATGATTGATTTGGGAAAGATGAGGTTCTTTCTAGGAATTGAAATAGATCAAACCTCAGAAGTAATCTCCATCTGTCAAAAGAAGTACCTGCAGAATGTGTTAAAAAAGTTTAATATGTTGGATTGCAAGCCTGTGCAAACCCCAGTAATCCCTGGGACAGTTGTGCATAAGGATGAAGAAGGTATGAAGGTGGATGAAACATACTTCAAGAGGTTGGTTGGGAGTCTCATGTATTTGACAGCTACTCGACCATACATAATGTATGCTGTGTGTCTGATAAGTAGATACATGACCAGACCCGCAGAGAAGCACCTGTAACTTGGAAAAAGGATTTTGAGGTACCTAAAAGGAACTACAGAACTTGGAATATTGTATAGAAGATTTGGTGACCTAGAAGCCTACTCCGACAGTGATTATGCTGGTGATCTAAACGATAGAAAGAGCACTAGTGGATACTTGTTCATGTTTGGGACTGGAGCAGTAGTCTGGAGCTCTAAAAAACAGCCTATTGTAACACTATCAAGCACAAAAGATGAATTCATAGCTGCAGTTATGGGAGCTTGTCAAGTTGTATGGTTGAAACGAGTGTTGCAGGAGATTAGTCAAGAGGAAGTTGGCTGTGTGTACATAAAGGTTGACAACAGTTTTTCCCTGAAGCTTTCAAGAAATCCTGTGATGCATGGCAGGAGCAAACACATCGATGTACGTTTTCATTTCCTGAGGAATCTGACTAAAGAAAGAGTGATTGAGCTTGAGTTCTGTAGAAATGACTATCAAGTTGCTGACTTGCTCACCAAGCCTCTAAAGTTGATGCGTTTTTGAAGCTAAGGTTCTTGATGGGGATGAGGCAAATCTCTGGATAAACCAACTACAAATGCAGTGTGGTTTAAGGAAAGGAATGTTACTTTCGTTTTAAAGTAGCTTACTTGAACTACAAGTAAGTTAGTAGAGTCTGTTCAAGTTTCATCCAGAGTAGTTTTCTAGTTCTTTAAGACTCTTGTTCTTTTTCAAATTGGTCAAGACTCTCCAGTTTATGGTCACTTCTTTATGACTAGTATGTTTCACTTAAAACTCTCTCTCTTTGATGTATTATTTAACCACCTTACTCATTAATGAAAGTAGCTTGGCGGCTTGTGCTCGTGTGTTAAGTAAAACCTTAAATCTAACGAAGTGTAAATTTGAAAAGATGATTTATGGTGAAATGGAATAAGGAAATATACTAATGGAGAATTGAGGATCGGGAAAGAGAACAAAGAAAAAGAAAACAATCTTACCTAGTTCAATCAAAGTAAAGAAAATAAATAAATAAAAGGAAGCGTGAGAAGAGCATCAGTGAAAGGAATTTGATATCAGCTAAATTTGGAATGGAAAACTCTATTTGGAATTAAATCATACATACATAAATTATCGATTAACACTTGCCATAAACGATTTTAAATTTTTAGTTTTTTTTAACTGATGAGGAAAGAAACGGATGGGAGTACACAGGTGGCATAGTAAACTTTCCACTTTTTTGGCCTAAAATTACTCCACTCATTAGAGAGTGATCGATTGTGTTTTAATTAGGTAAATTTAAGTGACTGTATTAATGATGAAAAAATCTAAGAAATACATGTGGTGCTTATGTGGATTCACCAAAACGTAAAAATCATTTTTTTTTTCCCGATTATTTTTGGTAGTTCCTGTCTATTATATATAATTAGTTTTAATATCCGACTATATCATGAGTTAAAAAAATTAGCATTTGATAAAGTTTTAAATATATTGAATAAGAATTTTTAGTGTAATAAATTTATAAAAAAATAGTCCATTTTTAATATTCTTGGATTAAATTTATTACTGTATTATTTAAATACTTAACCACGTCACATGTTCAATAATGTATCAATTAATCAAACATGTTAATATATACTAATAATATTATGTTCATGTGAACGATACTTTGTTT
>JBBYHH010479673.1:0-11247 GCA_038382905.1 Daphne laureola
TTCAAATGGCCACATCCTCATCATACACCTCTTGGGTGTAGATAAATTTCCCATAAACCAGCCATACACCTTATAGGTGCAGAGAATCATCACATAAGCCAACCTATCCAAAAATATTACCAGTATAAAAAATACAATAGATATACCAAGAATAAATCTATAGATTGATCTCATCGATAAAATTTGTCACCTCGCGAGTTTGGTGACAAATGGAGTCGAAACTCCCCAACTCGTCTATGCTTATTTCCCTGAACTAAACTCCGAAACTCCCACTCTCAAACTATGTTTAGCTCAATATCCTCTCATATGCATATTATAAATAATCTATCATGTGAAGTTGAGAAAAGTGTTGAAACCCTTACCGTTAAATTTTACAACTATTTAGGTAACTAATTTTGTGTAAATTTAGAAAACATTTCTCTACTAATTCCTTTATGTTCCATACCAAAACGTTAATTAGTTTGGTTGAGAAATGAAGAAAAACTCAGAGTCGACCGTCCACTTTAGTTATTCTCCAGAAAAGAAATACAACATGAAACTTTAAGAAATGAAATGAAAGTGCTGAGAGAAACGTGAGTGAGCCTTTTAGCCTTATGTATATATATATACACATTTCTTTTGTCTTAAGCTAGAGTCCTTTTTTTTTTTCCTTCCTAAAGGTACCGACTTAACAAATTCAGCTCTCATCTCAATTCTAGCTTTCACATGCACACGTTTCTTCATAGTTGGCCAACTTTGACATGCATTTATTTTTTTCGTACTCCTTAGTTTCCTTTTCATTCTATAGCTCTATAACTCTAACAAGAAGTCCGCCGACTCATTGTAACTTAGCAAATAAGTTAGTATTTATTTATTTATTTATTTATTTATTCTTTTCCTTTTCCTTTCTCTTGTCTCATACTAAATTATTTATTAATTAATTAATTCATTTTACCAATTAACCCTTCTCTTTTAAATAATCAATTTTATTCAAATACACTTAAATCCCCAAACTTCTCAATGTTGCAATGAAGTCTAACTTTTAAATTCCAAAAAATCTAAATCTATCCAAATAATTTAAAGAACCAACATACTACCACATAGAGTATCAAATAGACACCAAATGATATGTCTAAAATGTCCTGAAACCTCCACCGATAATCCAAATTCTCTCAAATTACTCATTATTTAATTAACTCACTGTTATAATTTACCTATTTTAAACCTGATGGTAACACCTCTAACTCCTTAGAAGCCATCTTGAGATCCCGAATCTCATGGAATGTAGTAGCATTAATATGGCTTCTCGATTTCTTCTAAATTGAAAAATCAATTTGCTTCCTCCGAGCATCAATATGCCCAAACCCAGTCTTATTCCAGTTTGAAAGTTGGCCCTTGAGATGCTGATATTTTTTCCAAAACTGACGTTTGATTATTCCCACCACCATTCCTCCACGCTGATTTTACTGTCCGAGAGAAATCAGAATGTCTTAACCACATGGTTTCAAACCGAAATAATTTGGGGCCGTCTTTGTCCCTCCTCCTTTTTTGCCAATGAAGAGTCAGGGCACAATGATCAGAGAAGGCGCCATTTCTGACAGAAACAAAAGCCTGGGGGAAAAGCTGAAGCCAAGCTGGATTAGCTAGGACACGATCTAACTTACACCATATCACCACTCCACCAGCCCGAATACCTGACCAAGTAAATAGCGGCCCTCAACTATTTACTTATTCAAAATCACAAAAATCAATCACCTTTAAAAAAGATTCCATTTAACTCGCATCACGCTCCAGACCACCCTTCTTTTAAAAAATTGAGAGAATTTCATTGAAGTCCCATCCACAAACCCAAGGTAAAGAAGAGCAGTTTTTTAGACTCTGTAACATCTTCCAGCCTAAATAACGCTGATCAACTCTAGAATCACCATAGAACCCTGTTAATCAAATTCTTCTACCAATATCTACATTTGCAACCTCTAAATCAATATGATACTTCAAATAACTACCTAAACTAGCCACTGCATCGCTATTCTAACAGAAAGCCAGCCCACCAGATCTTCCAGCACTATCCACAACAAACATATGAGCAAAACCCAGCTGAATCTTCACTTTCACCATCTCAATCGAAGATAACCGAGTCTTGCTGAGAAAGAAAATGGATGAATGCTCCTGTCGGATCAGGGACTTCAAAAATAAAATTACCTGTGGTGCCCACAGACCACAACAGTTAAGGAATAAAAAACTCATTGTGGCAGGCGGGACTGCTCAACAGCCTCTGCCGATGAAAACAATCTAACATAATGAAGACACACCCTCTTCTCTGATATCTCCTCCACCATATCTGACACCTGAATATTTTTTGGAGAATTACTCTTCAGACATCCAGTACCTATGTCGAGAACATCCCCAGAAACACATGTGTGAACAACACCACTTGTCTTACGTTGTCGTGTTTGTTTCTTACAAATGTTGTGTGTTTCGTCCCTCATTAAATCTGTTCACTCAACCTATGGTAACAGACCTTTCTTAGTATCCCTAATTCCAGTACCCGAACTACATGTTCCCTTTCCTCTCCTTGTACCACCCCGACATAAAGTTTTACCAGACCCTACAGCAAAGAGCACTGGAATCTCAAATAAAGGCTGAGATTCCAGCGTAGCTACCAAAATCTTAGGTGCCTTATCACTCTGATTAGTCAATTCAGCAGCCTGTAAATGTGGAGCAATAACATCCGATTCACCAACACCTTCGACCTGAGCCACTGCTTGTATATTTACCTGGTTAGATTCTGCTGTATCATCTAAAACAAGTCGTCTCCTCACCTCTGACTCTCTTAAACATGAACAGGACAAATTTTATCTCTCTGATCGAACAACTGAATCCAAGTTCCTAGAAAAATCACCTCGCTGCTTCCACCAATTTTCATCTGACATCTTCCTTGATTTTCAAGAATTTGGAGAGGCCCGCATCCATTCACCATATTGAAAAGGACCATCAGACTCTACGGGGTCATATTCACAATCCTTCACAGCATGGCCTAACGTGCCACAACCAAAACAAAAAAGTTGCAGCCTTTCATACGCAAACTGAACCCATGGCCGTGACGGGATATTCAAGAACATGCATGTTAAGAGGGGCTCATTCACATCCAACGACACTTGGAAACATAGGAAACCACCGGCCAAGGTACAAGACTCCTTGGTACCCAGCTGAATAAATTTACCAATCTGATCACCTAGTCGCTGAGCACACGAAGCCGTCATGTGGCCTACGGGAAGATCAGAAACCCTTACTTAGAAAATTGCACGATTCAAAATGATTGAATTGGGTACGAAGATAATTCTTTGAGAAGAAGAACATGTTGATCGAAGACCCAAGGGCAACCATCAATAACCCTTAGAACATCTGTCTTGGAGAAAAAAGTAGAGAGAAAGTGATTATCCCCTAAAGCTTCCGTCTCCATGCTTTTTGGTGGCCGCTAGATCGACTTCATTATGGATAACAAATCCCTGTTGTTGAAAGGGCGACTTTTCCACAGAGAGGGAAGAAGGAAGACAGTACGTTGAACATAGAGCTTTTCCAAGTCCACACCATTTTCTTCCTTTACAGCGAGCGACATCTTTCTCCAATTAACCACTAAATCTTCCATAAATAAACAAAAAATTGAACAAAAAAATGGAAGAATAGAACCCAAACACTACTGACGAACTAACAAGAACAACCAAATTGAAACTGGCACCAACTCGTGTTGAAAACCCCAACCCTAAGCTTACCAGCTAGAGAATTTTTTAGGCTTTTATCCCTTTTCTTTTCTCTCTTTTGATACTCCACAAGACGTTCTTTTAGGAAGAAATCGATCAAAATTAACGTGGATTCTTGAGCGGCTAAACCCTAGTGAACGGAAGAATCGATTTGCAACAGAAGAAAGCAATTGCCTTCAAGTTCCAATCATTTTGTAAATTGAAACCTCAATCAGAAGCTATATTCCATTCTATGTATCAAATTGCATTTTGAAGTCTTGGTCAAGTGAGATTGATCCCGAGATGAGGCAGCAGAAGCGGACCAAAAATCGATTTGATGATCTGCCAGAAGAACTTGTTATCGTATCTTTTCCTTTCTTCCTACACGATCTGCAGTCAAAGCTAGCCTGGTATGCAAATCTTGGAAGGATATATGGATGTCTCTCCCCAATCTCACCTTTAAAGAATTTACATCAGAAACAAGAGTGTTGAGAAGGGACTCGTTCCTCAAATTTGGCAGTCGGGTAATTGAATTGCGTAAACCATGTAAGATCAATGAGTTCTCACTTGATGAGTTTGGTCTGTATTATGATTGGAATGTGTTTTCAGGATGGATAGATTATGCAGTGGATTATGGTGTTGAAGTGATTAAGCTGAGGCTGTCCTGTGACAATACTGTAGCTCCATCTTTACCTGCTTAATTCCAAGTCATTAACAGAGATGCATCTAGAAATTGATGGAAACATCTTGAATTTCCCTCCTACATTAATTCCTTTCCCAAGTCTCAAGATCTTGAGGCTTGTTCGTGTTTGGTTTGGGGATGATAAGTGCACCATACTCTTATCGAGTTGCCTAGTGTTAGGAGCTACATTTATTCAAATGCTCTTTTAACTATTGGAATCAAGATGTTCATATCTCTGCCCCGAGGTTGAAGATATTTACTTTTTTCTGTCAAAGATGTCGGGTCCTCATCCATGCAACCAACCTTAAACGCTTCATTTATCAAGGCCAGGTCATGAATCATGAGTACTGTTTGGTCACTTCTCCATCTCTGCAAGAAGCCTAGATCAGAATACAACATCAAAATGATGTAGAGAAGGAGCAAGTGGGACAGGCAACTAGTCTACTTGAAGAATTATGTAACGTCAATTGCCTATCAATATCATGTGAGACTATTCAGGTATATATACTTTCTGCAGGCACTTACAATTTTGTTGTAAATATATATTGTCCCCACCACCCCCACGCTACACGGCCCGGCGGGAAGCGGACGCGGGATCGGCGGGGCGACGGTGAGCTAAACGATCCTTTTTCTATTGCGCAACCTTTAATGTGGGTTTAAACCACCTTTCAGGTCCCTGTAAGAGATTCATCAAGACAATATGTCTACTTTTCTATTACCCGCATTTCAGAATTCACAACATAAACAGATATACTAAGCTCCGCTCAGACCAGATGCACCAGAAGAGAGTCTGCCCTTTCACTACCGGGCGGAGGCTCTCCGATAATTAAACATACAATCAGAAATGCCATGCTGACTATAATTGATAATACATTCCATTAATATTATGTTTCACACACCATCACGTAACATTACATGAATATACTTAACAGATATCCAATTAACTACATGTATGCATGCAAACTGCACCTACAGAGCCATCTTCCAATAGATAATACCACTTAATATTGGTGATCGGATCTGCAGGATCCTGACAATCGCACCAGATACTGTTGCTGCTGCTGAATACATAAAAAGAACAGAAGTGTTAACTGTTAGTCATATATATAAACATATAGTGGTCATCCAGAAAATCCATTATCCGTTATCACTACGTATATCAGAATGATGATTTCATTTCTCATAACTTTCATTTCCTATTCACTTTACTGATATATATTTCCATTTCACTTTATAACTATTAAGCCATTTCACACACATTTTCTTTATCGGGCTCACCCCACCCTTTACTTTATCCTAATCAGAACAATTCAGAAGGAGCTAACGATACCTTTACAAACAATCACAATGGGACCGAGCGTAACGCTTCACGGTCCAACACTAAAGCTCTTGAACATATAGTTATATGAAAGTGGTTAGTTTCCGAGAGAACTCAGTAAGAGTTTATGTAGAAATAAAGGTTGTCTTCACGATAAACCTTCAATGACAATGTCAGAACAACAGATACATAATATAATATACAGAATTTCAATTCCTATTCCAACTCACACACCACGACGGCCTCCCGTGGTCCTATTTCATACTACTGGGAGTAACAGAAAACTTTGTACAAATAGAATCAGACGCATGGTACCAGCGAGGGCCTATGACCCCTTTAACCGTCGCCATCACCCTAATGGCAGAAACAGAATAGAAACAGAGGGTTCGGTGGTCATGAAGACGCACTGAACCAATCAGAACAGAATCAGAGGGTTCAGTGGTCATGCAGACACACGGAACCAATCAGAATACAGAAAATATAAACAGAGGGTTCGTGATCGTGGAGACTCACAGAACCAAACCCATTACATAACCATAACCGTGTCACAAGCAGAGGGTTCAGTGGTCATACTGATGCACGGAACCATGACACGTTCTGTCGCACCTAGTTAGTTCGGGTCACATAGACACACGAACCACGACACATCACAGTACGATCAGAATGAGAGACAGATCAGAGGGTTCGGTGGTCACGAAGACACACAGAACCGTTGCATAATCCATGTACCTGCACATATTTACCGCTACCATGGAACCAGTCATATACCCCACCACCGGTATAAGACTGATCTCAACCAACTGAAATGGTACTAAGCATTATCCTAATACGCATTTAAGAAGGTTGAACCCTTACTTGGAAGCAATAACAATGAATCCTCGTTCGATCACGTTCTGAAATCCTCTTCCCTTTTTATGCCTATTTCAAACACCAATCGTTTCCTACCAAATTCCAATACCATTTCAGACATAAGTAATATACACAAGTACATTACCATTGATAGACAAACATTTCACTTTCCATAACTCAATCTCAATATAACCAACATTACCACTTTTGACCCATTTTACCAAAGTTGGCCAAACCTTAACCAATTCCTTTACAACTTCACATGCATGTTTTATGACCCATTCTAAGATCATCCATGCATAAACATTGCACTTTCCCATCACATTTAATCATTTCACATAAATACCCAACTTTTGGATTTAATCCATAACTCTATCATACACAATGATTTCCAACTCACTCCAAGTATTAAAGTTGCTCAAAATAATTATTCAAGCATAACTGAATTAACAATTGAACAAAATATAGCATTCCAATCTTCCACCAAAAACTATGAATTTTGCCTTAGGTCCATGTTCTAGCCACAATTGAATAATATTCTAAGTATTAATATTGCTCCAACTATTCCCAATAACACTAACTTGAACTCAAATCAACAATCCCCTAAAATTCGCCCAACACTATTCATGAACCCTAGAATCCAATTTGCCCAATTCATGCGAAATTAACGAAGTAAGACATGTTCCTAGCTCCAAATCCTTAATAGAACATGTTTACCAATTCAATTGTACCAAGAAACCTCACAAATAATAACCTTAGATTCTTACCTAAATTTCAAACTTCACCAAATTAGTAGATGATTCGAGTTAAACTTCATACAATCTTCACTTTGGCTGCAAATCTCGCATGGGATGATGTTCTCCTTCAAATTTCGGTCAAGAATGGAGGATTTGGGAGTTTGGGAATGGTTGGGGTCGAGTTCCAGAGCCGGAGGTTGAAGATGAATGAAAATTACGATTTTCTCCCACTGGTTTCGGGTTTAAACCCCATCTGATTTTTGTGCCCAGGGGTGCGGGGTGATCGCCCGGAACTTACACCCAGTCGGCCGCCAGTCACCCGCACCCCTGTTCTGAACATTTTGAGCGTCAGGCGATCGCCCGCCATGGCGTTCCACTCGCTCGGCATTCGCCTGAGCCTCTACCCTTGCCCTAGGCCTTCATCGAGCGCAGGCGATCGCCCGCTCCCAGTGATGAGTCACCCGCCAATCACCCGGGCTCCTGCCCATTTCCCTTCTTACAGGTTTGAACCGCAAGCGATCGCCTGCCATTCAGCATGCGTCCCCCGGGGTTCCCCCGGACCACCTGAACCTGTAAAACGTTTTTTGTTACCACTGCCCCTATCTACGCACGGCCCGGTAGGAAGCGGAAGCTGGGTCGGTGGGGTAGCGATAACCTGTAAAACCAAACCCTGTAAAACGCAACTGTAATAGTGGGTAGTTCCTATACATGTCCCTACAAACAAAGCAGCACAGCAATAACCGAGCTCCGCTCGGACCAAAAATCCAGAAGGAAGGCTACCTCCGGTAAGCACTTCCGAAACATAAACATAGAAATCACAACCATACAGTAATAACACTCAAGCATCCAAACATATATACAACATCGTAACATACATCCATCAAAAGAACATCTTAAAGTCTACATGATGTGCATGCTATACTACGAAGCATACATCCATCTAATAAGATAAACCTACTTTGCACGGTTGTCGGCACAACAAGGGTCCAATTGTGTGCCCGACCAACTGCTGCTGCTACTTTAAGCTGAGGTACAAAAACTATAGGCCAAGCGGATCTCTACTCCGCAGGCCCAGAACCTGATGCTCCTGAAAATATAAAGAGTAAAGGGGATGAGTTCTCGAAAGAACCCAGTTAGAGTGCTGGTAGAAATAAGGGTTTTCTTCGAGCTTTGACACCTGCAAAGACAATGTGAGTGGGACAACATAACATACATGCATACGTAAATATAATACACTTCAATAACATTCATTCATCCTGTCCCACTTCACCATCACTAATCCAACCCACATACCACATCACGAAGACCCCCTATGATACTGGTAAGGTACCACAGGAGTTTCCTACACATCTCTCATAACATAACGCTCAGTACCGGCGAGGGCCTAGGACCCTTAACCATCATCCATCAATCCCGGAGGGTTCGTGATCATACAGACCCACAGAACCAGTCCCTTCATGCTCATGGAGAATGCACGAAAATCATACCATCATCATATCTGCGTGTTCATACAGACATACGGGAAACATACCATCATAACCATAACCGTGTCACAAAACACTGGGTTCGGTGGTCGATTAGATCCACGGAACCGCGACACATTGTGTCACCTCCCAGTTAGTTCAGTCATAAAGACTCATGAACCATGACACTCTGATAAGCAATCATCGGGTTCAGCGGTCACGGAGACACGCGGAACTGTTGTCCAATCCTTAACCTGTACACCCCTACCCCTACCATGGAACTGGTCTTAAACTCAACTATCATGATCTAGAACCGAAGTTAGAGACTGAGGCTTAAGACCAATCTCAACCAACCTACATGGACTAAGTAAAACTTAATACACATCTAAGAAGGTTGAACCCTTACTTGGAAGCAATAGCAGTTTCTTTCCTTTGAGCCGCTTTTGGACTTTCACCACTTTAAGCCAAAAATCCAACTTCACTCAAACACCTATCCAATAACCATTTTCCATTCACACATAAGTATACTTCAACGATACCAAGTCACAAATACATACCAATCATTCACTTCCCTTTACACTTTTCCCATATAAGCCATTTTCCTCAATTCAGAGTCATTCCGCAAAAAATGGACTAAACATTGTCCAAAACCTTTCCAACTTCATAGGCATGTTTAATAAGCTATCATTAAGCTACTCATGCACTAAAATCCGGATTTCCATTCATAAATTATTAGTTTGCAAATATAACCAAATTTTCCAATTCTTCGATAACTCTGCCTTAAGCTATGATTCACAACTTGTTCCAAGAGTTAATGTTCCTTAGAATCATGCTATAAACCCAATGGAACCAATAATTCAACTAAGAACGCCACTTCAGTTCTCCACCAAAAAAACTACATGGTGTTTGCCTTAGCAGATAGATTCAAGCATAATTGACCTTCAACCCAATGAACAATGTTATCCCAAATACTCTCAATTAGACTAATTTAGCTTCAATTGAACCATTCCTTAACAAAATGAACCTCAGAGCTCTAAAACCCTAAAATTTGAATTCTACAAATTCATGAGCAACTGATATTGTATAACATGTTCTTGACTCCACACTAACATTAGAACATGTCTATAACTCCATATTCAACAAGAAAGCTCAGAAAAATCACCTTACAAATCGGACCCAATTCTGAGAATCTTCAAAAACGTTGCATGATTCAGTTTTCAACCATGGAATCCTTCCTTTGGTTGAGAATCTCACATAAGGCACTCTTTCCCTTCGATTTTGGACTAGGTTTGGGTGATTTTGGAGTTAGGGTGAGGTTGGGGTCGAAAGTTGGGTGCTGGAGGTTGAAGACGAGTTGAAAAGTGAGTGAATCCCGATTTTCGGGTTTTCAACCCTTATATTTTTTTACTACTCACGACACCAGGCGATCGCCTAATGTTTTCGCCGTTCGCCTGGTGGCTCACCTAACCCACTATCCAGTTTTTTCCAGGGTCAGGCGATCGCCTGTGCTAGGCTTCCTCCGCCCAGCCAGTCGCCTGCCCCTTAGACCATTTTGTTCTAACGGTCCAGCCGATCGCTCAAACCAGGACTCCTTCACCTGGTGGGTCGCCTGACCGTCTATCAATCTTCCTCCTCAGGGCCTGGCAATCGCCTGCACTAGGCTCTACTCGCCTGGCCGATTGCCTGGTTCCCTGTCCTTTTTCTGCTTATGATCCAGGTGATCGTGTCACACCACCCCCTGTACACACGTCCTGGCAGGAAGCGGTCACGGGGTCGGAGGGTGGCGGTGTGACAGACCTATAAACGCATAGCATAATAGAGTGGGAAACCCACGTAGTCGGTCCAAACAAGCGGAAGTCAGAATGTACCTTAGAAGTACTCCTTGCTCCTGCAAAATAGAATACCAAATAGATAGCAGATATACTGAGCTCAGCTCAGTCCAGATGCTCTGAAAGAAGGGTGCCTCAGGCAAGCACTTCCCGATAAAGTAAACACACAACAGTCGGCAATGAAATCTCATACATAACCAGAAACATCCTTACAACATTCCTTAACTGTCCTTACATGTCTACATGATTGTGCAATCTATGCTACAGAGCTGCTAAAAGCTGCCAAAAATACATAAACTAAGATCCAGGTGTCGGCTCAAGAATGTCCGACAAAGCACGGTCCACTGATGTTGCACTGCTAGCTGTAATACAGAATGACAAACCATCAGTCATATACTGAATGTACTGGAACAGACCAATAACAGTTCAACTAGATCGATAACCCATACAGAAAAGGTTTTCTTTGCATAACCTGCAAAGACCATGTCAGAAGATACAGATATGCAGTTTAATATCAGACATAATATCATAATCAGGAACAGACATACAGTCATACAGCCCTATCCATCCCATACACCACGACGGCCTCTTTAGCTGTGGAACTGCCATAGATCCACAGTAAAGAGTACAGAATAACTTCATCGACAGAC
>JBBYHH010479784.1:0-11245 GCA_038382905.1 Daphne laureola
GAAATTATGCATGATTATTTGTTGTATCATGCCTTTGAATCTTCCATGTAACCATGAACTCGTATGAACATGAACATATAATTGAGAATCTTAAAGGTCGTAAATTCTTCAGATGATGATGAAAAAAGTTTAATGTTAGAGTGAAAGAAGTCTGGTGATAGAGGTGAAGAGAGATGATGATGATGATGATGAATAAAAAAATATTAAAGAGAGAAAATAAGAGGATTATTTTGTTAGAATTTTATAACATTAGAGATTAATTGAAAATTTTAAAAAATGGTATTTTGGTAAATGAATTCATTTAACAGTTTATTTAACCGAAAAATTAACGGCAGGACCAAATTAAGACAAAAATGAAAGATAATGGACTACAGTAGGACAAATTCTTAAAACATGACCCAAATAGAACATTTAACAAAGTTAATGGACTAACAATGCATTTTACCCATACCCTTAATCATACATTCATACAACACCTGCGGTATGTCGTTTCCTCCATCCCTATCTACTATCATACCTCTAGAAACTATAATTCTAGTTTCCTTCCTCTAAACATTCTGCAAAAAGAAATATATTTTATTCAATTTTTCAGATTGACGAGAGAGAGAGAAAGTGATGCGTGGAAAAAGCTGCAATAGTTGGGTTTGTCCATTACAATCCCCTGGGTGTTAATGGGTGATTATAACGAGATCACCTTTAGTAATGATAAGTTGATAGTTTCTGAGGTGTTAGATTTCCAGCCTTCAGGGTTGTCTAATTTGATGGTGGACAAGGGGCTTTTGAATGTTCCTTATCAGGGTCTTGTGCTTACTTGGTGTAATCAACATATTGGGTGGTTTGATTCTTTCAACTGTGTTCAGGTGGAGTTTAGTGAGCACAGTGTTTCGGATAATTGTCTGACTTTGATCAATTTTACTAAGTGTCAGTGGCATAGTAGACCCCCTTTCAAGTATCTCTTTATGTGACAGTTACCCTCTAACTACGAGCAAGTAGCACTTGATTCTTGGCAGGAGGCAGTGGTGGGAATGAACCATGTTAGGTCTTTCCTTTTTAAGTTGCAAAAGCTTAAGAAATGGTTGAAACCGTTTAATAAGGAACAATGCAGTGACATCTCTCAGAGCGTCCAAATTATTGAGAGAGTTTTTCATCAGTCATCAGAGAATCTAAGGGCTGATCCTTTTATTGTTGAGTTAGAGAGTCTAGAATTACTCATTTGCAGCTTTTACATCAAGAGGAGAGTTATTTTGCTCAAAAGTTCTCATTCTGGTTACGACTAGGGGATCTCAATTCCAAGTTCTTTCATTCTAGAGTGAAGGAAAGGAGGGCTCAGTCTTCTATTAAGTCATTGAAGGGTGCTAATGGTGATAGGATTTAGGATCCAAAGACAGTCGTGTAATAGTTTCTTGATTATTATAAAGGTCTGCTCTCAAGTGATGATGTAGGGAAGTTAGATCATGTAGGCCTTGCGACTTATTGTCCTTATCTCTCAGGCCTCTAGATTTCATCCCTTGATCAGATAGTATCTTTTGAGGAGATTAAATGGGCATTGTTTTCTATGCCCCCTAACAAAGCCCCTGGTTCATATGGATACACTGCTGAATTTTTTCAACATCACTGGAATCTCCTGGGTAGGGAACCTTCTGAGGATATTCTCTTTTGTATTGAAAGGTGTAAGCTCCCTTCAGGTATGTGCTCTACCTTTCTTCACTTGATTCCTAAGTTTGTGACTGTCAATTATCCCTCAGACTTTAGACCGATATCTTGCTGCTCTGTCATGTATAAGATTTTGGCTAAGGTTCTGGCTATTAGATTGGGAGAGGCTTTGCCTTCTTTAATCAAACCTAATCAAACAAGACTTGTGAAAGGGAGGCAAATAATAGATAATGTGTGCTTGTGTCAAGAGGTAATTAGAGGGTATGACATGGGTTCTACTTC
This sequence comes from Daphne laureola, assembly GCA_038382905.1. Lineage (NCBI taxonomy): Eukaryota > Viridiplantae > Streptophyta > Magnoliopsida > Malvales > Thymelaeaceae > Daphne > Daphne laureola. Next base: position 1,936 of record JBBYHH010479784.1, read on the forward strand.
CCTCGGATGACGTTTAAAATTGATATTAGGAAGGCGTATGATTCAATGTCTCGGGTCTTTCTTGAGAGTTTCATGAAGCTTTTGGGTTTCCCTAGTAAGTTTCTTTCTTGGATTATGTTGTGTAACAGGACTCCTTGGTACACCTTAGTTGTTAGTGGTTCGGGGTACAGATATTTTAAGGGGACTAAAGGGCTTTAGCAAGGGGATCCTTTATCTTCTTAATTTTCTGTTCGTTGTTGTGATGGATTACATGTCCCGTATCCTTACCAAGCTTTATCATGAGTGACATGTGAATTTCCACCCGAAAGTGGGAGAGTTAGAGTCAGTCATCTTCTTTTTGCCGATGATCTGATGACATTCTCTAAGGCTGATGTGAAATCTTCTTCTGGAATCTGTGTTGGTCTGAATGAGTTTTCTACTGCCTCTGGTTTATATATTAATCAAGAGAAAAGTGAAGTTATTATGGCTAGGCATTCTGCTGGTCAATTTTCTGATATCTTAGATGTTCTGAGAATGACGAGGGGTTCTCTGCCCATGCGGTACCTTGGGGTACCTTTGCTAGGTGCAAGGTTAACTTCTGCCCATTATAATCCCCTAGTTGAGAAAACTGTTAGTTGCATGCAGTCTTGGTCTTGTAGATACCTTTCCTATGCTGGTAGATTATGCTTGATCAACGTTGTCTCTTTTAGCATTCAAAATTATTGGTCCTCTATTTTTGTCATTTCCAAGTGTGTGCTTGAGTTGATTGATCAGAAGTTTAGGGCTTTCTTGTGAGGAGGAGATGCTAACTCCAGGAAAGCTCCTATTGCTTGGCAAAGGATTTGTTGTCCAAAGGCGCAAGGGGGATTATGTGTATATAGTTTGGTGCATTGGAATCTTGCCTTTATGGCTAAGAAGCTTTGGAAGGTGTTTATTAATAGAGCAAGTATATGGGCTAAGTGGATCCACTCTTTTTACATTAAGAGAAGGGATGTTTGGTTATTGTAGTGTCCTGGGAATGCTTCTACCAGTGTCAAACATATTTTCAGGTGCATGGATTCTTTTAGATCCTTTTTTTTTTATCAAAGGAACATGTTGTTAGGTGATAGATTTTCTATGAAAGAGACATAATTGGAGATTATTGAGAACTTTGATTCGGTGAGCTGGAAGGCTTTAATTTGGGGATTGAGGTATGTTCCTAGATGCTCTTAAATTGCGTGGTTTTGTGCTATGAATGTGCTTCTACTTGTGATAAGGTTGTTATATGGAAGTCGTCTATTGATTGTGTTTACTTCTTTTCTGGGGAAGCTGAGGAGATTAGAGATCACTTGTTTTTTGTTGCCCCTTCTCTGCTCAAGTCCTCATGGATGCTTTATCATTGGTGCATTTGTCCTTGTTTCCTCATTCTTGGATCCGTTTGTGCAGGTGGATGAAAAGGGTGATGAAGGGGAAATCTGTAAAGGCTATTTCTCTTTGCTAGAAAGGCCCTTTTTTCTTCAGTTATATTTTTTTTGTGGAAGGAAAGAAATGCTCGGTTGTTTCAGCACAAGCGTTTGAGTACTTCATCAGTGGTAGTGGTAGAAGGTGCAGTGGATTTAGTTCAAAGAAGGAATACTATAGTTTTGAGGGATTTATTTTCTTAGTAATTAGACACATGTTTATCTTTAGTTGTTTTTGGATGATGTTTGCCATTTTGTGTAGGCCATTTTCTAGTAATTGTAAGTACAACTTTTTAATATTGATATAGAAGATAAGATGGTGTGCTCCCCCTTTCTATTAAAAAAAAAAGGGAGAGTGAGAATTTGTGAAAACATTACATCTATCACCTTAATGTTTCATATCCTACACGTTTATCCATTTTCCGTCAAGGTTTAAGGCTAGTGGTAAATCTTTGTCTCTATATCTAAGTACCCTAACGAACAACAGTCTAACAGAGTCTAATACAGTAAAACTATTAAAAGACCAGGACAACAGAACTGTAGGGAAAAGTTGGTCACTTACTCTAATATTGGTGGCCAGATTGGTAGTTTTGCCCCAAATTCTAGCAACATGATCTTCCGACGGGAGACCGGCGTCAACAACAATATAACAAGAAGAAGTTCAGTCGTCCAAAGTCAAGCGTCAATTGGCCGAGAAGAAACCAAACTAATCGAATGATTCAACTGGCTACGCAAGTTCGTTCAGCAAGCCGACAGATTACTTCGGTCAGATTGTGAGATAGCTTATCACTTTCAGTTCAGCTTCGTCTTCCTCTTTCTTCTGCAAATTGATCTAAACCCAACCCATCAATTGATTCTCTGCGGTGTAATCAATTGACTCCAAGTTCTACCGTGTCTTGTGATTGAACATTCGGTTTCAAGCCGTTTTCATGGAGCCGCGGGTTGCGAACAAGTTCCGACTCGGTCGGAAGATCGGTAGCGGTTCATTCGGAGAGATCTATCTTGGTTTGTCCCACTATTTTCAACTCACTCCCGATTTGTGAAGTTTGAATTTGACGGCTGTTTTTGTTATTTCGTTTTTCAACTCTCTCTGTAGGTACTAATGTACAGACGAATGAAGACGTTGCTATTAAGCTTGTGAGTTTCCTCTCTTCATTTTCTACAATGCATCGCTCACGTCCTGCCCCTTTTCTTGTTGCATAGTTTGAAGTGTTATGTTGGAGTGGTGAAGCAGGATTGAAACTAGGGTATTAGTTTAGTCGTGTTCTGTCTTTGTTTTGCACTATTGTATTGCAATTGAACCATGAATATGTCTGGAGTGATGAATCCTGCAGTTGATGGAGATGGAGAAACAAAATAGCATCTTACTGGAAAATACTCTACTATAGTTTGTTTGTTCCAATAAAATTAATTTAGGAGTTCACTGCAGTTCACTGCTTTTCTAAATGGTATTGATTTGTAATAGTTTTTTCACCTAGAGCACTGCTCTTTGTTGAAAATTCTTTGGTGTCATTGCGATTTGCGAGCAGCAGGCTTTGTTGTTTAGACCAAGTTCCCCTGCTGTACTTAAGACAGTTTGTAGAGTTAATCGTCAATTAAATTTGGTTTTGGTTTTACCTGCCTCTTTAGTGCACAACTCATTTTTATTCTTTTATCCTTTCTTGCAGGAAAGTGTCAAGACAAAACATCCGCAGTTGCTGTATGAGTCAAAAGTGTACAGAATCCTGCAAGGAGGAAGTAAGATATCTGAGTTCCTTGCATTGAGATATTCTGTTTCTGGTCAGACCCTTTTTTTCCTCTTTCTGGAATGAAATATTCTCTATGTTTATTCTTTCTTTCAGCCACTGGGCCTTTTTCTATCAACAAAGGTTTTGGTACCCTCCCCATCACACACCTAACCGTATGTGTGCATGAAATTGTTAACAGACTTCTTACCTATCTTTTCCTTTTCTTTTTTTTATACAGCTGGGATACCTAATGTGAGATGGTTTGGAGTTGATGGGGAGTATAATGTGTTAGTTATGGACTTGCTTGGGCCTAGTCTGGAAGATTTGTTTAATTTCTGCAGTAGGAAGCTTTCTTTAAAGTCAGTTCTCATGTTAGCTGATCAAATGGTAAGTCGGCAAAATATGTAAAATGTTCTGTTTTTGGTTTAATTTTTTGTTCTAACTGCCTATTTCTAATAAACACATTTTCAGATTAACCGCATTGAATCTGTCCATTCCAAGTCCTTACTACACCGGGATATAAAGCCAGACAATTTTCTTATGGGTTTAGGACGGCGTGCAAATCAGGTTTGTTCTGTAGACCTCATATACCTCTACAAGTGAGACCAACATGCTTGTGTTGGTTTATTTTTTAAAACGAGATGGATAGCAATCTCTTACTTATCCAAATGTAAATAGGTTTACATCATTGACTTTGGTCTCGCAAAGAAATACAGAGATAACACAACGCATCAACATATTCCGTTTAGGTGAATAAAGTTGCTTCCCTGTATATGGTCGGTTATTCCTTTTTGTTTCCTTTCATATTAATGATCAATTTTATGCATTTTGGGGTAGGGACGGTTTCATGTTAGATCGTATATACAGTAGTGGCCAAGTTTATTAGTATAAGATTGAAAATGTGGAGCATCAGATGTGGCTAGTTTGAAGCATGGGGAGAAGCAAAATAGCTTGAGATCTCATAATACTAGTCGCGTCAGAATAAAATTTTGGAAGAAACAAGTGCTCTTAGAAGGCTGTACAATACTTTATTTTCTGGGGTGAAGATGCTATGGGTCTTATGACTTTTGTTATTGATCACATGAGTCCATGACAGCGTTTTCTCGGGAAATAGACCTTTGTTTTGAAAAGTTTTAATTGCTATAAGTCTTGTTGCATGGATGAATATAATATATGCTACAATATATTAACGATCTTATGCTGAACCTATAAGAACTATGTTATAGTTGAACAATTAGTGGCAGTAATGGTACTAGTACTAGAGTTTCTTGTTCAGGTACACGAGTTTAATTGCTTCTAGTACTAGAATTTGCTTTTAAAGTTCAGTAGTTTATGATTAGAAGTTTTTCCTCTCAGTCATTGTTTCATTTCTATAACCTGCGTTGATAGTTTTTAGTTGTTTTACTGCTTTTTAATTGTGTTTATGACTAATGCAGAGAAAATAAAAATCTGACTGGAACTGCAAGATACGCTAGTGTGAACACGCACCAAGGGATTGGTCAGTCTTACATTTGTTGAATTTCTATTTATTAGTAATATCTTACAACTAGGATTAATCTCATTCTTCACTCCCCCCTTGCGATTTTTCTTTCGCAGAACAGAGCCGGAGAGATGATTTAGAGTCTCTTGGTTATGTTCTCATGTATTTCCTCAGAGGAAAGTGAGTTTCTTCAAATTTCGTCACTCTTTTCTTGCATTTTTATTGTCAGTGGTTTGTTCATATGTTGCGTACTTGCCTTTCTCTCTAGTCTTCCTTGGCAGGGACTGAAAGCTGGTAATAAGAAACAGAAGTACGAGAGAATTAGTGAGAAGAAAATTTCTACTTCAATTGAGGTTAGGGTGCATTGATACTATCTTTTGAACACATTCAGTAGAATCTGAAGGAACCTCTGCATGGTAGAGGAGAAATGAGTGCCAAAAAATTTCAAACTTTGGAATGGGCGTGCTTGCCTTTGCAGCAAGACCTTGGGTGTGTTATTTTTGTATAATTTGGTGAAGAAAATGAGAAGCTTATGTAGATTGATGTGAAATATGTGAGAAAAAGATGGGTGATTTGGTAGAAAATTATGGCAAGTTGTTGGAATTATGATGTGAAGAACACAGCCCTTGTTTTGTTTTTTGCAACAAAAAATGTGATAGTAGATTGATGTATCTTACAGGCTTTGACTAGAGGGTATCCAACAGAGTTTGCTTCATACTTTCATTATTGTCGTTCGCTAAGATTTGAGGATAAGCCAGATTATGTTTATCTTAAAAGATTGTTCCGGGATCTCTTCATTCGTGAAGGTTTGTTTACTATATTCCATGAATGCCAGTTCATGATTCATACTGTTCTAAGGTGTATTCTGTTCGTCTGTTGGAAACGGGGTGTGATGCATAATTCTCACTCTGCATGATATTTGCGAAACAGGCTTCCAGTTTGATTATGTGTTTGATTGGACAATTTTGAAATATCAGCAATCTCAGCTAGCCACTTCTGTTCATGCCCTTGTAAGTTCTTCGGAGTTCTGGTAACCTTTATACCTTCAGTGGCGAGAAGATAATTGATGTACTTGATGTATGTTAGGGCGCTGTAGCAGGGACTAGTTCTGGAATGCCCACGGTTCCTGGTGCTGATAGGCAGATAGGTACTGTTCTCATTTGTTATCCAAGCTGTAGAAAGAGAAAGTAAAGTGATATGAAGGAAATGTCAATTTTTGTTTCCTTTTTTAGCACTTGAGAAATTCGTGGGACACATGATAGTTTGTTCAGATTTTATGACATCTTAGAAGATATTTTCTTGCCTAGTCATTTTCCTTGTTTCCAAGTTGTCTGTTGGCAGTATATTCAATCAGGGTGAACTTTTAATCTCAATATAATGATATAACTCTCCTGGTATTAATTAATAGTCTTGTACGGTATCTTTTTCTCCTATGGTAGTTTGAATTTAATTTATTTAGCAGGAGGTGAGGAAGGAAGGCCCGCTGGTTTGTCTTCTATGGATTCCGCTCGGAGGAGGTCTGGACCACTAATGAGTGCTAGTTTCTTAAAACAAAAGGGTCCAGTTGCTAATGATACTACTGTTTCCAAAGATCCCGTGGTAATTTTATTTTCGGCACTGAAATTTCCATTCTCATGGTCTTTCGAGCATAAGTATATGCGTGCCTGTTAAAAGAGTCTCTTATTTTTGCATATGTTTATTGCTTTTCAAAAGCCTTTTCTGAGAGATTTCAGTGTGTACTGTGCAAGTGCAACTAGTGCAGGCTTTATAATAACTGTGTAATGAAAGTACCAGTTAGTTGAATAATTTGGCTGTTTCCTACCTTTTTTAGGAATATGTTTCGACAACTTTATCTTCTCATTTTGGCTCTGTATATTCCCCTCAAATATTTGATTTTACTCATTCATCAAAATCATATTTTTCCCAAAGATCTGATATTAAACATCAAAAGTATATTATTTTCTAATCTTCAATTACTGTTCTTTATACGGCTTGCCAGGGATGGTGCCATCAAAGACATAAACATTTTTGCATCTTGTGCTGCATTTTTTCTTCCTGCTCATGTTTGATCTGAAAGTGCTCTAATGTAAAACTATTGTGTGCCTAGTTTATGGGGCAATCAAGTGGGTCTTCGACACGAGCAGCTATATCTAGCACCCGGTATGCAGTTTCCGGGAGTGAGACTGATCCACAACGGACCCGCCCAACAGAGGCAAGCACTGGAACGGTAATGCAGAAAGTCTCGGCGTTTCAAAGAAACTCAGGCGGGTCTGCGGAACCACCCAAGCAGTCGTCATTCTTAAGAGCAAGAGCTAGCAGTGGAAAGGCCTTTGAAGCCACCTTGAAGGGGATGGAGGGCCTGAAATTTGATATTGAGGAACGAGGTCAGCATTAAACGCGTTTACTTGATGAGCAAGGAAGCTCTGGACCCCTGTTTACATGTACTCTTTTTGCAATGTAAAGCATGAGAACTCGAAGTGGGTGGTTGTGGAAAACATGACACGACTCGGAAACTGTAAATGGAAATAAGGCCCATTTTTCTCCTTGCAATTAATTAATTAAGTCCAATATTTTTGTTCATTGATTGATTGAGTCCTTGTCACCTTTTTAAAGGTTGTCAATTCTGCAGTCATGTTGGGATTTTGTTGATTTGACCTCGAAATGCGGCTTGTAATTTTCGGACTTCGAGGAGTTCCCACCTGACCAAAAAGACTGAGTCTTATCTGATCAATGTTTTTTGTCTGTAGGTGGAGAAGTTCAACGGTAAGATGCCACTTGAATAAATTTTGGACATGAATAAAAATAAAAGAACAAAAAAGCTAATCGCTAAAAATATCTTAACTTGTACTAGCATAGCATTAAATACAACTCATTCCATTCATTTTTAATATTTAATTTATATATTATTTTTTTTATATTTTAATATATAAAATTAAATAATATATATATATAAAATAAATTAATATGTTTAGTTTTTATAAATATTTTTTTTAAAAAAATTATTCTTATTAAAAAATTAAATCAAATAAAAATTTAAAAATTAAACATAATTATTAAATAAAGACGAAGAAAATAATAATTTTGGATTTAGCTTTAAATGCAGGTAGAAGTGGAGCTCGATCTTTTACACATTAATATTAAAATCATAAAAATTAATTTTTATACTGATATGTTTAATATCCAGTTTCACTGTTATCTGTATTGACTTTAGGTAAACTTAATCCAGGAATTCTTATGGAGAATTCTAATTTGCACCCGGACAAAATGTGTGGTTTTGTTAACGGTGTTAAGGTTTTCTCTTTTCTTTTTTTTTTTTTTTTAAAATCTTTCGATTTTAACTGATGTTAAATTGAGTTCCATTTTTCTTAAATGTTAATAACTCATTTCCTTAAATCTCTCCCTCTTAACTAATTAATGGCAATTAATCCAAATATCTCTCCCCTAATAATCTATCAATCACGTAACTCAGCCTCTCCTACTCCACTTTCTTCTTCGTTCAACTCTCTGCTTTTCTTCTTTTTCTCCCTATTGTCTTGTTTATTTGTCTTTTAAAATTTCCATCTCTCTTTTTTTTTTGTTGGCTTATAGTTATTACCTTTTCTTCTTTGTTTTTCACTGCGTCACATTTTTTTTCTTTCTCTAATCGTTCTGTCATTCTCTTTACTTTTTCATAACATTTTGATTCTTCATTTTATTTATTATTGCAAATTTCCTTTTATTTTTTCTTCTTCTTTGCCTTTTTTTCCCCTTCTTGCACATTGTTTTTTTCTTCCGTTTGGTTAAGAGTAAGAAAATTGTCTGAAAATGTATTGTAACTTACACGTACACACAATGTGTGTACTTTTTAAAAAAATCCCAATAAATTCAAATGTAACGGACTGATTTGTTTCAGATTCCTTTTTCATATAATGGCTAAGAAATTAAGAAAATTATCTGTGATTCTGAGAAAAAATTTCTATATATTATCAAAAGTACAATCTCATACTCGTATAATTTAGTAATTTTAAATCTTAAATAATATTACAATACTTATCAGATAAAAATACTATAGGGTCAGTTCATTTTACATGAAAAAAAAAATTCCAGAATTTGTTTTTCCATTTTTTTAATTTCCAATACATTTAACAACCTTAAATTCATTAATTCATCATAAAATAATATTTTTCTTAAATTTATATATTCACATACATCTTATTTATCAATCAAAATATATTTTTCTAAATTTCTCAAAAAAAAATTCCTACTCTCCTGAACTGAGCCATAATATCAAATATATGAACGATACGGGTCCATAGGAGTCAAGATCATGTGCGCTTGCCACGAGTCACCGCACCTGCTAGCTCCAGCAAGAAGACCTCATGATTTATCCCACCAAACACATTAGAATATCTCCATAGACTCTTTATTTTATTGATATCTATACTTTTAGAAAATATTATATATTTTTTTGATTTAACAGTCTCTCCATTTTATTCTCTAAAATGAAGATTAATGAAAAAAAAGTGAACTTTTCGGTAAATTTGGAGAACTCGCCAAAAAAATATGGCGAGCCTTCATCATTAAGTTTTCACAGTTCTCAAAGCGCAAAAAACTCTCTCTCACATACTCTGCCTCTCTTTTTCTCAATTGTCTGGTTTCTTCTTCCCATCTCTCAATTTCCATACTTGACGAGCTCGTCAAAACAA